>WIUT01001990.1:0-26229 GCA_010645135.1 Tetragonula clypearis
ATAATATATTTGTTGACGAAGAAAAGACAGGTAGATGAAAATTCTTGCTCTATCGGCTGATAGTAATGATAACAATAGAAATAATACTGATAGCAATGATAAAAATAATATATTTGTTGACGAAGAAAAGACAGGTAGATGAAAATTCTTGCTCTATCGGCTGATAGTAATGATAACAATAAAAACAATAGAAATAGTCTTTGTATCTCTAATAAGCTTTATAACAATATAACAAAATTGTTATCATTTATTTTATTCATTGTTTTTATCTTTGAATAAAAATTATTCGTATTGCATAAACGAATATAATAAGTAAAGACGAACGATCAAATTTTGTAGTAAATATAATAGCTATATATAAGTCTGCATGTTTGACAAAATTTGAACGGGGAAGAATTTTCAATCCTCGTAAGTGGTTGTACCAATTTATTTTAGATTATGAAAATTTAGGATGCTTGATTTTATATTTTCAATTCGATTGGCAGAAATTGTCAATTAAATTAAAAATTCTAGAATTAGATAATTCGATTCTAAATTATCGTGGTCTTTCCGACGGTGTAATGATTCCAATATGGAGTTAAATTTTCGTGAGAGGTGGTTACCTTGCTTTTGCAAATTCTATTTTAATTGTCGCCTTTCCCTTTTCATCAAATGTGTTGCTGTCAACGAAACAAATCGAGATTCTCAATCTTTTCTTCGCATGGTTTTCCATTTGCCTCACGTCCTATGGTCAAATATCCTCTAGATGATCACACTCACGTTTCACGCTCATAAATAAATCTGCAGATTTATGTGCAATCACAAGCGTGAGATACGATCGTTTTTATATCTGATAATTATATCTGAAATTAATCTGAATTATATCTTAAATATATCTGAATTCTTTTATATCTGAATCACACAATACACAATAGTAACCAATATAATGCTCATGTCGCGGGCGAGTTTTCAAATTAACAAATTTCACACTAAGTTTGCAAATTCTTAAACTAAAAATTCCGACTATGGCAAACGTTTTTATTAAAAATTGACTAGAAATTAATTAACTGGTTAGAGCCGTTAAAGATTACACTCTGTTATCAATATTATTATGCAATTGATATTATATTATTTATTACTGTGCAGGATCGATTCTAAGCAGCTAGTTAACTTTGTACAAACTTTCAAAGTCTTTCATTCGCTTTCTCTAATGACATGTAAAAGACAATTATGTACGTAGGTAGACGCTGATTGTGGATTTACATTGATCTAAATGATAATTTCTCGTATATTTTCATTGTAATTAGTACAATCGATACGTCCATATTTTACTTGTTTAAATTTCTACGTAAATAATAAAGCACGTGCAGTGATTGTGATTAATATTCGGACAATTTTTTACACAAAAGGTAATTTCTCTCTGTATTTGTTTGTAATGGTTTTATTTTGGTATTAGAAGAAACATCAGTTTTATTTATTCTATGCACAATAAATTTTTGCGATAAATTAAATAGTGTCTAGACTCGGAATCGTGGACAAGTTTTATTAACTCTATGTTGTAATGTATATGCTTAATATATATCCGCGCAATTAATATGAACTCGTTATCCGAGTTCTTTTTACGATACGATCGTTATTTTTTTATATCTGAATCACAATAGTAACCAATATAATATTCAACTTCGTGCAATATCATATTATTAATGTTGTTCATCCTTTGAACTTGATTTGATCCTTTGGTGTGAAATTTACGCAACATTAAGAAGTTAATATTTATAGCAGAACGATAAAGTCAAATTTTGTGATCGTTTTATTAGCAATAAGTAGATTAAATTTTCGTCCAATTGCGTGCAGAAGATTCATTCATTGTCGTTCGATTAGATTGGAAGGCGATAGTGTGATAAGCTCATGTCGCGGGCGAGTCTTCGGACTCGGCAGGTGAGCTGCGGTATGCAGCTCGGTTGGGATTTAGAATGATCCTGCCTCCCAACAATGTTCGGAGCTTGCACTCTCTGAACTTATCGGTGAGCCCCTGTGAATGTAGGGACGCGTTGATCGAGCGTATCTCCCATGGAAAGCATGTTTGTTAAATCTTCATGGTAGACACAGGCGCGTTAAATCCCTCGGACGCGTGTCTGCTGCAAGCACAAAGCACGGCCCACGGAAGCTCTATCATCGATATTGTCCTTTGCGTCAAGACTGATGTTTCCTCTCCCCTTGAAAATGGCTTAGCATTTAATATTATTCAGCATCGCATTCATTCATTATTATTATTTTCACGTGCACGTAACTTTCACATTCTCGCGCGTGCGTTGGAAGTTTGGTGGAAGTTTGAAATTTTCCACAATTTTTCTTCAACATTGTACTCGAACTTTATTTAGGCTTGTTCTCGACTTCGCAACGTTGTGGAGGTCAACTTTCTTCGACTGGCTTTTATATTCGTTAATAAATATTTTGAACGGGCTCGAATCTGAACGAAGGGACTTGAAATCGAATGTTATCTGCAACTGGCCTTTTATAAAAAAAAAAATATCGAAAACTCTACACGTTACTAAATTGAATGTTAGAAAACTTCATTTCCATATCAATACCTATATACTGCAAAATAGAGTTATATTTCATAAGAAAAATGGCAAATTGGTACGGGATTCTAATTTCCTTAGAATATCCAGAGTAAAGTCGAGCAATCAAAAAAATAAAAAAAAAGAAAAAAAATTTTAAAAAAATGATGAGAGATTAAAATTAATATGCATGAAGCTTTGTCAAGCATTTTACAATCTCACGTTCTTCGTAACTTTAATAAAAACCGTAGTCGTTATCGATCGAGCGACTTAATCGCTTGGAAGGAAAGCTTTTATCTGTTTACGAACTTCTGTTTGTTGAATAAATTGTTTGAAAAATCCACAGCTGCTTGCAACATAAAGATAATATTCTTAATAATGTCTAAATTTTAAAGTTTCGCGGTTCAATAAAATCGTAAAATTAATTACGACGAAATTCTTGATTTTCAATTGATTCAAGAGATGAATTTCGAGTTTCATTCTTGGAAACTCGTATAAACTTCACAAAAATTTTCATAAAAAAAAAAAGTAACGAAATTAAATCCATTTTTTTTACAGTTATCCTTAAAACATTCTAGAAGCGTTATTACTTAATTTTCAAAAGATTAATTCAACGAAATCGTAAGAATCGTTTGTTTATTTCACATTGTTGGGACAAGAGATTTAAAAAATTGGATACGAAAGTGAACAAAATGAAGTAGATATTTTCGCACAAGTTGAATGTATATAATTTTTCTTTTATTTAGCTTCTTTCGTTAACTGAATAATTCAAGAGATAATGCCATTCACCGCTATCAATTTACTACTATACTAAATTTTTACTGCTTGAAACACATGAGAGAGTAAGATCACGAAATTCGCGAAAAATCAGAAATATGGCCAATAAACGTGCAATAAAAATAAAATAAATATAAAGAAGAATGAACGCGTAAACCTAAGTCACTCTTCTGTCGATGGCCTTAATTCCCAAGTTCTGGTCAAATCTCTTATTACTCAGTGTTACCAACGTCAACAACTTCGCCTTATCCGACAGGAAGTCATGGAAACGGTTCGTCACGAAGCTTTTCCCCGACAAATATTAATTCGATTGTTATATCGCGTTCTACCACGTTGCGAAAATTCTAGTCTTTATACGCTTTTATACGTTTTTGTATTAATTTGCGAGACTCAAACGTTTGTGAAGTTATTTGCTTGCATGAGAAAGAAAAAAAAAAAAAGGATCGAAAGAATGAATCGTTGTTAATTTGTCTAAAGCCACCATTTCGTTTGAAATCTTCTCTTCCCTCTCTCAATTAACTTTCGTTATTGAATTTGATTTTGTGACATTGAGATTATGAATTTACCCAACGTTATTTAAGGATTAACCAAACATTTGTTCAGTGTCTTCTTTGTTCTTACTTTTTCTTAACACTTAACACTTTGAACATTTTGATATATAATTCTTTCATTAGAAAAATAAAAAGGGATCGAAGTGTTCTCATTCATAATAAGAATGATTTATGCATTAAAGGACTAAAAGTAACTTCTACTTTAACTTGCGGTAATTTTTACATCGCAGACTTTTCTCGTTACATTAGTATTTAAAAGAAGCTTAGAAAAGTTCACCGAAGCAAATCGTATATTTCAACATTTCCCTTTAATGACAGTTTTCGAAGTAATTTACGAAAAAAAAAGTCAGATTAGTTCTTAAGTACATAGAATGTGCGTTTCTACGCGCTTTCAAACAACCACCTATAAATATAAAGATATATTCTTATATATATATTTGTAAAGAATACAAAAACTAGGTAAAATTGTCATAGAGGGTGAGGTGATTAAAATAAGTCATTTCCAATTTTTTGAGTATCTTATATTTAAAATTATCTGCTTTATAACTAGATTCTACAATTCGTCCGGGTATGTACAGTAGAAATTCTTTTACAATAACATCTGCAGAAAAATAAAATACATGTGTGTATCATTTCGTGTGAAAAAATGATTTCTACAAATCGGTATAAAAAATAAAACGCGTACATACTCTCGCTTAGAAGTTTAGAGCATGTGTTGGAGTTTCAAAATAACAATCTTCTAAAGCAAGCATATATATATATATATATATATATATATATATATCATATTAATATCCAAAAACGTACTAGACTACGAATTTTATATTTCTAGAAAGATAAAATCTCGGTAGAAAATTATCTCACGTATCATTAAATATTATAAGAAAGCACTGCATTTTGGATATTTCGTACATTTTTTTATATCGTGAAATTTTGCACTTTGAAATCTCCTGTGAACGCATCAATGTCCGCGGTATTATGATTGTTGCGATATTTCTATTTCCAAGAAAATTTTATTTTCATTTCAATTCGTCGCTTGGCAAAATTTATCTCGCGCGAAAATAAAGGTCATGCTCCAAGCTTTTCAGCGGGAATGTGTTACTTATGTAAGTTCAGCGTTTTCATTATTCGCACACTGAACTTACTAATTAGCACGAAAACTAATAACGCGAGTTTCGATTTCATTTTCATCGTAAGTAATCGGTATAAGACGATTTGTCTCATATTTTTAGAAACATCCCATAAACACGACGTTACAGACATCGAATAAATGTTGAAGAATTAAATTTACATCGATCACACGTATCACTCACGCGTGATTAATCTTTACATTTACAATTATGCAAGTATCGAAGGAGTTCGATAGTACGTTTAATTAAAGCGTATCTGCGGATTTCCCAGATTTCGCGTGAAATTTGAAAATAGACATCGAAGTGATATTTCTCTAATATTTATCTTTAAAGCCTTTGCTTCTTTGGGTTATCAAACGACCGATTACACTATACAGTTTCTCGTGATGTTGCTCCGAGTATCGACAACATCGATTATTTATTATCTATGATCGATCATTTATTAATAGACATAGTTGGTTTTTGAAAATTCGATGGTGTTTTGTGCTGTCCGACAGCGCGAAATAAAATGTTTACAATCGAAGTTAATGTCGTTCGATCTTCAATATTGACGTTTATAAATATTTTTCTTTCGCTATGTATGTTGAAACGCAGCTTATGATATATTCGGAGAGTGTAATTCAACAATTTGCCAACTTACAACTGTACGGATAAATATTAATTGCCTTGCCTAATATTTATTAGTTTTTCTTCGGATCGTACGAATTATTTTTTTGGAACAAGTTTCTCTTTCATTTGAATGGAATTTCCATGTAATAACGGTTAAAGTTCTTCAGTTTCTGATCTTCAAATGTTTTCGTGTTTGTATCTGAATTATCATTGAAAAGTCTATAACTTTAAATGATTAAAAAGAATGTACCGTTTAATAAGTTGCAACGTGTTTTGTAAATGTGGCAATTTTTTGCTTTAAAGTTCAATTAGCAAAGGCAATTAATTTCTACTATCTAGCACATATATCGTGTAATTCGAAGATACGAGAGTTAAGTTTGCTACCGAATTAACAAATTTCGCACTAAGTTTGCAAAATTCTTAAATTGAAAATTCTGACTGTGGCAAACGTTTTTATTAAAAATTGACTAGAAATTAATTAACTGATTAGAGCCGTTATAGATTATACTCTGTTATCAGTATTATTATGCAATTGATATTATCATATTATTTATTACTGTGCAGAATCGATTCTAAGCAGCTAAGTAGTTAACTTTGTACAAACTTTCAAAGTCTTTCATTTGCTTTCTCTAATGACATGTAAAAGACAATTATGTACGTAGGTAGACGCTGATTGTGGATTTACATTGATCTAAATGATAATTTCTCGTATATTTTCATTGTAATTAGTACAATCGATACGTCCATATTTTACTTGTTTAAATTTCTACGTAAATAATAAAGCACGTGCAGTGATTGTGATTAATATTCGGACAATTTTTTACACAAAAGGTAATTTCTCTCTGTATTTGTTTGTAATGGTTTTATTTTGGTATTAGAAGAAACATCAGTTTTATTTATTCTATGCACACAAATTTTTGCGATAAATTAAATAGTGTCTAGACTCGGTGGACAAGTTTTATTAACTCTATGTTATAATGTATATGTTTAATATATATCTGCGCAATTAATATGAACTCGTTATCCGAATTCTTTTTGCGGTTTTTAAACTTCACCATTGTTTAGCTCACTGCTTCTTATAGAAAAAGCCACGTGCATAAAATGAATAAAAATTTACTTTTCCGTCGATTGCAATCAATGTTATATTAATAAAGTTGTTGGAACAGTTGGTCTTCGATTTAAAAATACTCTACGCGTAAATCATTATAATTTAAACAACAATTAAAGTAAATCAATTTATGCAATCATATTTCTGTTTGAAGTAGAAATCAGTATTAATTTTAACAAAGTTTACCAACATTTTTCAAACACAAAGTTATAAAAAAAAAATATATATCTGAATCCAATTGATAAACTTGGTCGTTCTGATGTTCAAATTAATTAATTCGACGAGACTGTTGTAAAAAAATATATGAACAAATGATCTTTCTAAAGATGTGTTGTCCAAATATTATTAATAATAGGTACCAATTATTAATATTGTACGTTCTTCTCAGTATTATTCACCACTTGTTCAAAAAAAAAAAGCCCAAATAATCGGGTGCACGCAAGTCGAACAGCCACTCGCGTGAACCTCGATATCGTTAACAACGACAAACATTTTCATTTTGCATTGAATCATCGAGTATCAAGTGGTCGTAAATCTTTCAGGCAGATATTTCACGCTTCGAGTTTCCAACGGCAAAGAAAAACAGTCGATATTTCATCGGGTCTCGAGATCGCTGGATAATCTCCAACGTTCGTTACACGCGTTCCGCTGCCAATCGAAATAAACTGCTCGCGAATAGTTGAGCGAAATTGCGTTACAACAGTCACGTTTTACGAAACTTGAACAATGAAGAAACGAGTTAACAAGTTCTGTAGATTGCTAGTGCGTATATTTGTCGTCTTATGTTGATCTGTGTTATATGTAAAAAAAAAAAAAAAAAAAAAACACACATACACTACCGTGCAAGAGGATTTAGATAGTTTCTAAATCATTACAGTATGAATTACAATTAAACTTCGTGAAAAGAAATCATGCAACGAACCACTTGGTCTCATTTTGAAGTCTTTACTTCGACTTCCCTTTTTTTTCCCCTTTTCTTTTCTTTCAAAGATAATTCTACAGCTTGTAGCGAGTGTAAAATTATAAAAATTCAAACGCTTGTAAAAACATGGAAAAACGTTTTTCGTCGCTACAGATCCACTATCGTTTTGAAGATTGAAGCCTCCCCTTTAAAGGGGAGCCCTTCAGAGCTTGTACTGTACGATTTCTTTTTTCTCACTTTCATCGATATTTTGTCGATGAATCTCGACAGATATAACGTAATCGAAAGATATAACGCAAGATTCTTGAAAATTCTCGTCACATGTATCAGAGCTCGATGGAGTTGACATTTCCATATTTTCCATAGTTTAAGTGCCATAGTAGTACTGCGCTAGAAAGGGTTAAATATTCATTCGTTCGCGGACTAATTCCGCCAAATTGTCGAATTTCATCGTCAACGGAAATCGCCGTTGAGTTGGATCCAAGAATCCAAGTATTCGAACGTCTATATGTATCCTTGGGGATTGCAATGGTACCTGGTCATGCTTTTCAATACCTTGCGCAGTAATTGTTGCAGGCAACGCCTGAACGTGATGCCGCACATCGCGTACAATAAGAAATTGATGCTGAAGTTGGTGTAGTAAAGAAGCATGAAAAATTGTTGTAAACACCAGAGCAAATCCGGCGTGTTCTTGCGGGCCAGCGTGAAGAAGAATACGCACAGCCGGATCACATAGCTGGAAAAACGACAAATTTAAGCCCGGTGAAATTGAATTTTGTCAAGCTGTCAGCGAACGATACTACCGGATAGACGTACGAATTTAAAAGGTGACAGAAGGGAAAATGGAACCGCGAGGATCATTGATTTCCTTTCACCTGTGCTCACCTTCACTGTGGTCTATGCACAGTGTCGTTAATGGAATAATGAAATATGAATAGCGTTTGAGAATACGTACAGGGTGCATTCTCAAGCGCATTCTGATAATTTTAGATTCGACGAATCTACACGTTATAACACGCAAGAACATCATCACGAACCTGTGTCCTATCTTACCTTAATTTTCGAGTTATGGTTAATTGAAGGAAATGTTCGATGTGTTCGTCTTGTTCCTCGATACAATGCCAAACTTCGTCTGATGTTTCATTTACTTGCTTTATCGTGTAGATTCGTCGTACATGCATTTAAGAATCACTCTGTGTAAATAATTCAAATTTGTTTGGAACCTGCTTGCTAACAGCAACAAGTTTTCAAACAATACATTTCTGTTTGTGAATTAACAGACATTTTTTCCTGTGTCCTATGTACCTTAATTTTCGAATTATGGTTAATTGAAGGAAATGTTCGATGTGTTCGTCTTGTGCCTCGATACAATGCCAAACTTCGTCTGATGTTTCATTTATTTCTTTACTTGCTTTATCATGTAGATTCGTCGTACAAAGTATGGACATGCATTTAAGAATCATTCTGTGTAAATAATTCAAATTTCTTTGGAACCTGCCTGCTAACAGCAACAAGTTTCAAACAATACGTTTCTGTTTGTGAATCGACAGAAATTTTTCCCTTCCGAGATAAAAAAAAATCAATCGGAAACGAAGTTTTGAAATTAACGAATCGCCACTGAATTCGTAACAAACATTGAAATACATTTGTTTTGAAAACGTATTTTAAAAACAAATTGGAACGTAAAATTGGCGGTTCTAGCTATTTTCGAACGACTTAGAACAGCCTGTTCTGTTGAATATTTTGACGAATGGCTGCTTACCTCGGTAAATTGAGAAGAATGAAAACAGTGCTGATCAGGAGGAGCATCTTCGTGATACTCTGCTGATTCCTCGTTGACACGAGGTTCCTCGAAGATGACCTAATATCTGTAAGAATAAAAGAAAGAAAAGAAAAGAAAAATTGCAAAGAAGAAAGATGAGGGAAACAAGACGGGCAACGTCAGCAGAAATTTCTGCAACGTCGTTATCCGACATTTTGAATAATTTAACTTTCCATTTCTGCGTTCTTCGTGCTAATCGTGCGCGTTTGTAACAAGTGCTGCAGCCACAGGCTTGTCAACAAACGCATATTGAAAACTTGAAAAGTATTTCGTTGTAAAGGTAACTTCTTGCTCTGATGTAGTCAATATATTTCGTTTTCTCTCTCTCTCGCTCTCTCTCTCTCTCTCTCTCTCTCTTTAGAATTACGATAACACGAAGAACACGAAAGTGAAAAAAAAGTTTAATTAGTTTCTGCTGCGATCGACAACCACGCTCTATCGATCACGTGCATTCACATTGTGTTGAAGTTTCGAGAGCTTTATTTTCGTAGTCTGTGAATTTTATTACGGTGTATCGATCTTCGCACGGCCATGTTCATTTCCGTCTATTTTTACCGGGACATTGGTTCGATATTAATTCTTAAATTCTCGAGATTTGCGGCTCTCGAGAAGTCTCGCTGCACTTCAAACTTCCGAAACTCGAAACTTCCGAGGTGCGGTAGAATTTCATTTACACTTGTCGAGGACGTGCGAGAAAAATTCATATTCACTATTTCACATGTTCTCATATATATATCAAAAAATATGTGTAATCAAGCCCAGAAAATTTTAATTCACGCGTGATCAATGATAAGAAGCATATACAGGAACAATGTTGAACTTAAAATTAATATTCCCCTTTCTTCTCGTAATCCTTCAATTTATTAGATTTCTGATTTCAAATAACTACAGTTAAACGATAACGATAATAATCCTTCGAAGTAGATAACTAATAATCTTTCTTTTTTCATATGTAAATGAAATTCTAGTTGCAAAGTGTCAGTCATTGGAAAATTGGAAAATTTTTAAAATTCTCCGACGAGTTTATCCTGGCGAAGCATTTCTCGAACGAAGTTAATTTCTCCTAATTAATGCTTTTGATCTATGCTTCGTTCAATCAAACAAACAAATACGCGTTTTTCTTCTACTTAAGCACATTTACACTCGTTTGACGCAATAAATGAAATTTCTAGTTGTAAAGTGTCATTGGGAAATTTTTAAAATTCTCCGACGAGTTTATCCTGGCGAAGCATTTCTCGAACGAGCTAATTTCTCCTAATTAATGCTTCGTTACATCAAACAAACGCGTTTTTCCTCTGCATGAACAAATTTACACTCGTTCAACGCAGTAATACAAATTGAACTCTAAAAGCGAGCAAAATTCCGTATACGTATTCATAATTCAATTCGTTCAATAATTTGCGTACGTACTCATAATTTAATTTGTGTAAATTTGTGCTTGTATTGATAGCTAAAATTTTTTTCTTTATAAAATTTTCGATTATTTCAATGCGTTCGACGGGCGATAATTTAACCTTTACAAACGAATATTCGTTTTCACTTGAATTTGATGAAAATAAATAATACATCGTTCGTTTAATGGAAACGCACCATCAGCCAGTAGTTTAGTCAATAATTCAGCCGACCAGTTCAATAGTGCAATCATCAGCAATTGCGCGGTGTTTTAACGAAACGACTAACACTAACCGATAAATACATGTTTTCTTGCTCGGATTCTCTTCAACATTGACGAAACGTTTGATTCTTATGCGCTTTTTCCGGCAATTCTAAAGTCAGAGATAATACTAAATCAGTGATATACTTCGCTGAATTTCTTGATTTGAGCTATTAGGTTGCAGAGAGATCTGACACATTGCACGAAATTTCTTCAAAATATCGTTGATCTAATCACAGCAACACCGAAGCGGATTAGTTTGTTTCAATATGCTAGATTTGTGAATATTATCAATTTTATAGATATAAATGAAATTTTGGTTTCTCGTGGTATTAAATACAGTCTCTCACGCTCTATCGGTATTTGTTTTTCAATTAAATCTTGTATCTCATATTGTGAAAACGTG
Source organism: Tetragonula clypearis (assembly GCA_010645135.1). Taxonomy (NCBI): domain Eukaryota; kingdom Metazoa; phylum Arthropoda; class Insecta; order Hymenoptera; family Apidae; genus Tetragonula; species Tetragonula clypearis. The sequence goes on from WIUT01001990.1 coordinate 11,520, forward strand.
TGAAATAGTCCATGGAAACAGAGGCATCTATTGTTGTTGAATATTCTGTTTGACAATTGGATATTTCCAAGTAATAGGATTTTGGGGATAATAGTATGATGAGCTCTACTGTGCCCGTGCCCTTCGAAGCAAATCAAACCATGATTAAATCAGAGCGAGTATTAGTTCAGTTTCGAACTGGCCAACATCGATTTCAACTATCATATGTACGTAACATAACAAGCAAACGGTTTCACGCGTTTCATCACTTGCCGAAGCAAGCGAGTTACTTAACACGTTGACTGCCACTTGGTACTTTTCAGGATTTCCGGCCTAAGAAGCCAATTCAATTCAATCATATTGTATTATTAAAAACTCCTATTGTAGTACATAGTAATTATCAAGAAGCATATAGAATGTGTTTCTTAGAAAAACAAAAGATCTTGCGAATTGTCTCGTAGTTGGCTTATGTAAAGAAAGACTATTGGGATGGGCCAAAAAAGTTGCATTATATATTATATATTATATATATATATCACAAACTTTTACATGAAGCAACTTCTTCTAAAATAAAACTTATAAAGTTTAGAGAAGCATTCGTCGACGCGTTGATCGGAGAAGAGATTCAACCAGTTTCAAAAAAAAATTAGATTGCAAGAGTTTCATTATTTACAAAGTATCCGAATCTGTCAAGAGAAGCCAGCCCTTTGCGTGGAAGATTGTTTTGAAAAATTGTCACAAATAAAAATATTCTGTTTCTCGTTTATTTCGAATAAACTTTTGTATTGTTATATTTTCTATTCATTTATTAATCAATTTTCTGCTCACGCAAGCCAATAATGATTTTTCGTTCTTTTCCCTGAGGCTGTCGATTCGTATTTACACTTATAGACTACGAGTTTCATCGTAGCTGCAAAAATATGGCAACAAACTACAAGATATCTCGTAGGCAGTCAACGTGTTAAGCGTGTTTTATAATTAATTCTATTAGACGATCGACTGAAAATTAACGCACACTAGTCTTCGTATCTCAAGAACGAAAGTAGCTATTCTATCGAAATGAGACGAAAAGGAAATGAAAATACAATTCATTGGCAAAAAAAAAAAAAAAAATAGCCTATCATGTTTGACATTCTTCCCAACAAGTTTGACAAGTTTTTTTTCATTCCGTCAGCGAAAGATTTTGCCAATATACTTTTGACGGAGGACTTACTTCGCAGTTGCCTTAACTTCATCGTCCGACTTCGAAACGAATACTTCAAGATCTTCTCCAACCGTGAAAAGCAGCGGAAGTTGCCGATTGAAAAGTTGCTGTTCTCATTTTCCATTACGTCGACAACAGGCAGAAAATTTCCCCGGTAACCCAGTTCTCGAATAAGTCGACTCGATCTTTCTTTCGAGGTTCAAATCTGATTCCAATATGATTATTGTCTAATGGAACGATCTATTTCAATGTTCTGCGTCTGTCGCGAAAACAGCTCTACCACTGCCATAACCACAAATCTAAGAGCATTAAAACCAACGGGCACTTTACAGCAATTTTTGTGCTTTAAACACACGAAATTCCGACAGTTCATTCAGACAGCTACGTTCGAGTGTTGGACTGCTTCTGATGCGAAAGCAACATGATGAAAAATCGACATGTACACGTTGTGTAGGAGAACAGATAAGTAATCAGCATCGGACAACATGGAACTACAGAAGATCCCTTCGGTCGTCCGTAGTTCCATGTTGCCTCAGAAATACAGGACAAACCCGGGGAAACCCACGGACAGCGGCCCTAACTGCGAGATTCATCGCACAAATTTACTCGACCAGGTGTCGGATGCACGACACTTTATAGCCCATTGTCGCGATTAATCGTACTTCGATTAAGCGCATCGTCGTCGTATACGATCCGTAAACAATCCGGCGATAAATTTAAACATAACGTTTTCCTCTGTTGAAAAATTCGACCTCGCCGGAAACACCGCACACGTTGCTTCTCGCTGACACATCGCACCTATATATATATTCTTTCTCGTTCTAAATTCTAAACCTGGCATTGTTCTTCTGTTCGAACTGCAAACTGATCGAGACTCGGCATGTTTGTGAAGGAGAGACACACATTTATAAACAGTCTGTGTTCGTCAGAATCAGAATTCTAACTCTTCTCATTCTCGAGTCGAGACGGACGAGAGCGTGCCTTTTTTTTCACTTTTTTTCAGCCGATGTTTCACGGCGATATAGGTTTCACCTATACATAGGATGTACGAAAGATACACACGTACTGTGTACTTACGTATACAGCGTGTTCCTATTTCGGGTAGCTGACAAGCGTTCCGTGGCGTTGATGGCGGCGCGGACGTGGTCTGATGCCGCGAGTGATGAGAATGGTTGTTCTTTGACGAGTGAAACGATTGCTGCGATGGTAACCGTCGACCTCCGACCACTGGTCCCAGATTGATGCCACCGGCGCCATTGTTGCTGCTGCTACCACTCTGAAAAATTAAGGGAGAACAATGACGAAACTCGAGAAAATTCGATCCGCCGCCTCGCTCGTTAAGATATCCGTTTCGCGTGGAATTTTCTTTTTTTTTTTTTTAACGTGTTCATATTTTTTCATGTCATTCGATGACTTTATAAATATAGGGAAGGGAAAATGAATAATATTCGAACGCTGTTTCGCTAGAGTAGAAGATTGCAAATACAGTTTATAGTAGGTGGTGTTAAGTTATTCGAAAAATAGGGGTTGAGGAGGAGAAAAGTAAAACGCAGTATTACGTTATAGAAACATCGAAAGCAAACAGTTTTTATTCGAGTCTATCGTCATGGAATTTTTTTTTTTTTTTTTTTTTTGGTGTTCATATTTTCATGTCATTCGATGACTTTATAAATATAGGGAAGGGAAAATGAATAATATTCAAACGCTGTATTGCTAGAATAGAAGACTGCAAATACAGTTTATGGCAGGTGGTATTAAGTTAATCGAAAAATATAGGGGTTGAGGAGGAGAAAAGTAAGACGCAGTACTACGTTATAAAAACATTAAAAGCAAACAATTTTTATTCGTGTAACGACAGATAATGGCAGATTCCCAGGTGAATTTTAGAAAATTGTGTTCACAATGAATTTTCTTCACTCTCGAATTTTTAATTTGAACGAATCTTTCGTCTCGTAGCGTATATATTTACCATTGAAGAGTAGAATTTCCATCGAAGGCGTCAATGTGAAAAGAAAATAGGAAAAAACAATATGGAAAAACTTTAAAATACAACGATGTGCGCAAGCTTTTACGAAGAATCATTTAAATCACTAAAACATCTACGATTTTCCAATGAAAATGATAGATTGGTCATTTTGTCCATTTTCTAATGTTAAAAACATCGAAAGTAGTGCAAACTACGACTACCACCGTAACAGCCAATTCAATTACACAAGTGTACGAAACTGACAAGAGATAACCTGCTGACAATAACGATCCACGGGAAGCCAATAATTTTTCAGCCAGAGTATCAGTTTCTTGAAACGTCATCGTACTCATTATCGGTATAGTTAGATAGATCGTTCCCTATTCTGGTCACGGACCTCTAATAGCACGTGTACGGCTATATTGCGCAGGATGTTTCATTTATCTTAATCATCACAAATGTTCCTATCCTTAGTTAAACGACATGATGAGAAAAAGTGCCCGAGATCGAAGAACTTATTCGTTGCTAGTTAAACAACGAATATTGCGGCTAATAAGATACTTGCGTCGAAGACGTGAATATGTCGTTGTGTTTCGTTGATCTCGTTTAGCTCGTCTTATTGTAACAACTATCATATGAGGTAGACACGAAAACTCAGAGGAAATCGTGTAACAGACGTGTATTCGAGGTGGGCGAATCGCCATGTTTTCGAGAAAACTGGCTGCATAAGGAATCCGGTGAAAATAGAAAATTGTGTAATAGGAGAGTTGATCGGCGACGAGCTAGGAAAGATCGAAGTTCATAAATGAATAATGAGCAGGGTTAGGAATTGTTGAAAACAAGATAGGATAAAGATAAGGCAGTAGAGGAAGTTGAGTTTTCTTGGAATTCCTCCTGCTAAAACTACATTGACATAGAATGTCTTTCGTCTTAAAATTGTTGACAATTTGATTGTACAATGTACGCATGTAAATAAGTATAATTATTTTTATCTATGTAACAGCATGAATTTGTATTTACATGAATTTGCATGAATTGTAAATTGTTGACAATTTGATTGTACAATATAGACGCATGTAAATAGGTATAATTATTTTTATCTATGTAACAGCATGAATTTGTATTGTCAAGAATTTTTTATTTGTAGCGATATTTTAGCATCAACTTGTAGCTCTAGTGATAAGATTAGCTTGTTGTTTAATTGTAAGTGACAGAGCGAGGTCAGATCAAAAGATCAGGTAGTGGAGAAAAACCAAGGCGTTGGAAAAATACTGAAACGTCATGTGTTCCGAGGATTGCAAGGGTATAAAAAGAGGATGTCTAAAGTAATGAAAGAGAGAGAGAGAGAGGGAAAAAGATTATTTTTTAAGATTTTTTTCTAGATTTTTTTCTAGATATTTCCTAGATTTGTTTTCTTGATTCTAGATTCTAGGTTCTAGATTCTTCTCTAGAGATCTAGATTTAGAATCTAAAATCCAGCGTCTAAAAATTAAGAATCAGGCGTCTAAGAAATCTAAAATTCAGCGTTTAACAATCTAGAATCTAGCGTTTATGAATCTAGAATCTAGATTCTTAGATAAACTTTCTAATTACTGTGCGTTAGAGAGAGAGAGAGAGAGAGAGAGAGAGAGAGAGACAACACAGCTGTGTTGCTAATTGATGGACTTATTAGTTTAGTTCTATGAATTTTCCGGGATACTATCAATCGTGTATCATACTGTACGATTGACTGTATATATTTTCCTAAAGTTTTTACTGCGTGCTAGAAATATTGGTCGATAAACATCCTTTTCCTCCTGCACATTACAGGTGGAAAATAATTTCATTCTATTTCCTCTGCGATTTTGTTGTGCTTTACGTCTTGGATATTGATTAAAACGAACGAACACAATAATTTCTAAAGCTGGGAAACAATTTATAGACTCTCTTACTTCAATTTAGAAATTAATTGATCTGTCACTAAGAAACACACGTACATTCTGTTTTACCGAGTTACACTATAACAGTACTATAGATTTAAAAATTGCGATTAATGTGACACGTAAAATTGAAAATTATTCTATTTTATTCTGTTAGAGTTATTGGCTGTTTCTCTTTTCTTATATATATATATTGGTTTGGATGAAGATTTCAATTCTAGTCTCTGAAATCTTTACGATAGATTAGAAAAAAAAAAAAAAAAAAAGAAACGACCGCGTAATTCCCAATTGCGAGCGAGCAATTTGCAGTTGCTCCTCGGTGGAAATATCGATACCATGCGAACGAAAAGGGGTCGTTGCAGGAGAACGAAAATGTTATCGCAATAAGAGGAGAATTTAGGTTAATGCGAATTTAGGCTCATCGAAGCTATTTAGACGCGATCGTGATAAAGTGCAAAAATGGACCATCATCTCCTTGAGATCGTCGAAACAGGAAAAAAAATATATAGCTTTGCTTTTTTCATAAATATTAAAACTATCGTGTATAAGTGTCATAAATAGGAAGAGAAAAACTTTTTTTTATATAAGGTGGCCACTGAAACACTGAATTAACAAAAATAACTTTTACAAACAAAACACGTTTTTTTAAATTTTTGATTATTTTATTTGGAAATATAATTAATGGATTCTTTGATTCGTCATTAAATTCGTCATTAACAATATATTCTTTCGTGTAACATGTTTTTCATTGTTCGTTCGATGAAAATACTCGCAACTATAGAAAATCAATCTCTGATTTAGTTTACTGAAAAAGTAAAAAATACTATTGCTTTAGTTGCGTGTAATTCACAAGCATATGCACAGAAGACCGTATGTATGTGCATGTAAGTTTTACGCACAATATAAATCCGTAAGCAGAATTTTTTTTTCCATCGGAGGAACGAACGTTTTTTTCGATAGTTTGCGGTAATATGATTCATTTTATATGAGTATTTTATTTCGATGAAGTATTCTGGAGTATTTTTACTTCTCTCAGATAAATATTTGCCGGAGGAGACTTTTTTTCAAGCGAAACAGGAAAGTAGAAATATAAACGTAGGAAATGAATAAGAGAAATAACAAATCAATTATTATAAAAGCAAGAAAGCTTCAGAAATGAAAGAAAAAAATTGAAAAAAATATTTTCTCCTACAGTAAAAGATTTTTTACATTAGTTTTTATATCACGTCCTTTGTAAAAGAATAAACATTTGCAAAACTGGCGAAGCTTAAAAAATATTCGAATAAAAGGGAAATTACTGTTAATGGAGAAGCCAGCTATGAAATGTTGTTTTTATTATTACAAAAACGTGGGAAAACGAAGAACGGAAGAACTTTTTTAACAGAGACTTTTATACATAACAACGAATGTTTTTTCTCTGTGAAAAAATTGAAATCAATTAAAAAGAAGAAAAAAAAGACAAAACGAATTCAAATAACGAACGTAACGCGCGTAGCCTTAACAATGTGTATCACACGCTGTTTCATTTCTGTTCCTCGCTTGGCCGTTCTTCGGTAATGAAAAAAATGAAAACGAAGAAACAAGCGTAGCCGGAAACACGATTTCAGTTTCGTTAATCTAGGCCAGACTTTTAATCTCGATGAATAATTCAATGATGTGAAACGTGTCAGTCTTACAAGCGTGACACGAGAGAGATTCGTCGAACGTGTTCAGAACACTTTTACACCGATACTTCGGCGTAAATACCTCTTTTACGATTCTCCGTCTTTCTTCTTCTTTTCTATTCTCCGATTCTCTCTCTCTCTCTCTTTCTCTTTCTCTTTACCAGGTCACGGTCTAGTCTCGTGTAAAATGAGCTTCTCGTAATCTTGTTTCAAGTGCACGACGAAATCGTGCACGCAAAGTGTGGAATCAGCGCGCTTTATGCAGATTTCATGGTAATATCAATTGGCAGTGAATACGAGTGTACATAATTTGATCGTTCCACTAGATCGTGCGGCATTAATAAAGCAACGGTATATATATATCGGGTGAGCCAAGAAACGTGAAACATTTGAATAATGTATGACGAAGGCGAAGACTTTTGCAGCTGTAATATCGGTCGAAGGTATATGGCAGGTCGTAAGCCATAATTAAGCCCTAGTGGTGTAAGCCATAATTAAGCCCTAATGAATTCAGCAGAATTAGAGAACTTGCATCCTCCCTGTTGTCCAGGTATATTCCGTTAATATTTCATTAAGCTCGAGCGGCTGAGAATTTGCCGAGATTCTCCCGAGCGGTAAATTTCGTTCGAAAGAGAATTTTCATTGAATGATTGGCATCATTTTATTCTCGATTTTCAGCAGCTTACACGAGATTGCATTTAAATATGAACATTTTATATTACACAGACTGTGTAATATAGATATTATATGCACGTGCTGATTCTCGTTAATTCGAATACCGTGTAGAACGAAGTAAATCAGACGAAACGACCTCCAGTTAACTCGGCCATATAATATATCATTAACGAGTCGGTTATAGCAAATCTTTTTTCTCTTTTTAATATGTAATCCGCTTATAACATGTAGCAATATATACCTCCGACATGTTTCGTCATCCGAGATATCTAATAATTGAGAAATAGAAAAAAAACTCGAACAATTTTCGAGTGACATTTTAGAGAAAATCGGTAAAATAGATGGTTGATTTTCATCCCATGCTGAGTCCATTCTTATTAATGATAAGAATGATAACGAATTTCCTTGACAATAATAATTAATACAATTATTATCTTTAAGAAAAGAAACGTACGTTTGTAAATATAGAAACGTCATATTTACAATATTTTAGATTTGGAAAGCTGTTGTTGTTGATCCGTTCAGCCTTGCAAGTTGCCAGAATCCATTTGCCATTCGAGGCTCAATAGTCTATATTTCGTCCCTCTGCTTTCAAACTTTCGTATGCATATATATCGTATCCATCGTGTCTACTCTTTCTTTTCAATTTTCCCTGTCACAGTGCAGGATCATTGACACTTTCAAAAAAATGGAGCATTCTCTTAACTGTTTGTCTCTTGTAATTGGTACGTAATTTATAAACGTGCATTTGATGTTCAATCGTTCGTCAAGCGTGGCAGTTTTTCTCACGATAAATAAATACTCGATAAGTATAATAACTCGTGATGTATTAATTATTATTTATTAATATTAAGGTATTAATTATTCTACTAATAATAAGTATGTAACACTTTAATGACAGATATATAAACCTTGAAATTAAATTTTCTTGGAACTCTTCGGTTTTCTTGTAAAACATTAAAACTTGCGAGTGATACTAAATCTAAATGGCCAGAATATTTCGTGCAAAAGAAATCGTCAACGTTATAAAATTAAAAAAAAAGAAAAAGAAACTGGTGAACTTGAAACGTGTACGTACATTTTTCTGCGAAAACTGAATTGCTTAAATGAGTCGATCAACGATTACTTAAAAATGAGACTTGGGAAGAGAAATAATTTGCAAAAACTATATTTGCTCTTACAGGAATCGATTTTTCGATTATCGCCTTTTTACTAATATAGTCTCTGTAATTTCAAATAACACAAATAATTCAAATAACGTGGTACGTTTCCAAGCAAAGATACTTTATCGACGCGACAAATAAAGTAAGTAAACTTCTTAGCGAGAAATTGTTTAGCAACATTACGAAATTGTTGCTTTCGGCTTTTTTTCTAACGAATCGTCGGACAGGCGCTTTTTTTCCTTCGCTTTTAGCGTGCTCTATCTACGACAGACTTCATTTTAACTAGTTTAAAGTTACGCAGACCAACGATATTACGAAGTAATGACCTTGCATGCAAATGTTCAGAGGGGAATTCTCTTTAATTTCTTCTGTCTTTTTGTGTTACCACGTGCACAAAAAAAAAAAACACTCGCCATCAAAGAGATACGCATCAGGAAATTTTCGCTTAGCTTTGTTTCGCGTATCAGTCGTATTATCACGTCTAATTGATTCCATTTGTTGTCTGATTATCTTCGCGATTTATCTTTGAAAGATAAGATATATCCTTAGCTCGGGAAATTTCAATCTCATCTCGTTGATACTTTTTAACCATTAAACTTCGCGAAAGTTTGACAGATCACTACACGAAATTGTTATCACGAAAACGAGAAGAAACGAGTTATAAACGAAAGGATTTTACGATTTATCTTTGAAGCTATATTCCTTAGCTCGAAACTTCAGCCACCATCCCTCTTTCGTTGTCGATATAAAGCTTTTATCACTGAACATCATTGAAGTTTAACAGTCGTCTTTGTTATAACGAAAACAAGAAGAATTTGAAGATTATAAACGAAAGAATTTCTTTCATAGAATATCATAGAAACATTTAACACTAACCGATTAAGCAACGAAAAATTTTCACTTTTACTTTTTCAAAAAGTAATTTATTTGCCATTAAATTAGCTCCTCTATCGTATGTCAAGAGAATCTAATCTTCGCTCGCGAGTTAATTGGCCCCGTTTGCCATCCTGTTGCCATCGAAGTTCATCTTCGTGTCCCTAGCTCGAAACTTCAGCCAGCATCCGTCCTTCGCCATCAGTACGAAGCTTTTGCTATGGAATTTCATCGGGATTGAAGTCTTCTCGCAGGGTAGCAGCTCGCACCGCCACAACAAGTGAAACAGCATCACTCTGCACATCAGTAAGGCAAACCTGTTGCCGATACAGAGTCTAGGGCCTAGTCCAAACGGCATGTAACTCGCCTGAGAAGACTCTATGGGCGACAAACATCGATCAGGATCGAATGTCAACGGGTCTGAGAAATATTCTGAATCGCGTTGAAGCGCGAACGAGAGGAACCAGACGATGTCACCTGGTCTAACGGTGACTGGTTGCCCTCCAGGTGTTGCCGGAGGAAGTTGAAATTCTTTCACACACACGCGATCCAGAAACGGTATCACAGCGTAGAGTCTGAGAACCTCGTTGATTACTCCGTTCATGTACTGCATATTTTTCAGAGCCTCGTAAGTAGGTTTCCCATCGGTCTTTGCAGCCACCTCTTCGATCTCACGGTGCAGTTTCGACTGTATTTCCGGATGCACGGCAATTTCATGCGCGGCGAAACTGAGTATGGTGGATACCGTGTCGTAGCTAGCCATGTAAAAAACGAAGGCCTGATAGGTCATCTCCTCGATCGTTAGACCCTTTCCATCTGCATCCTGGTGCTCCATCATCATCTGGATCACGTCTGGTCGGTGAATGCCCTGTGTTTGGACATAGTTTGGAGAATAGATAGCTCGAAACGATTTTCAACGAGTGAAAAAGAAAAGGAAAAGAAAAGAAAAAGAATTGTGACTCTGATGCACAGATTGAGCTATTTATAAATCGATCCACTCGAATATATCTGCGATATAAATGGAACGAAACAATTTTAGCATTGAAATTGGAAAAAAGAAATGTTCAAAGGTCAGCTTATAATTGATTCGTAATTGAATCTACAAACGTGACCTCACGTGGAAGAAATATATTAGGTATAGAAATGAATTCGGTGCCATTTTTTTTTTTTTTTTAATAAAACAAGTTTTCCTTTGAGAAGAGTTTCTACTTAACAATCGTTCATCAAGTTCGTCGAATTTCCAAGTCTATTTATTTTCTTGATCAGACGCATGTAAATTACTATTGAAAAACATTCAACTGAAAACCAAGAAGGATTATTTCTTTTTAACGATCACGACGATTCGTAATTTCCGATTCAACGCGATGGCACGCGAATTGATTCCTACACTTCACGAAACATCTGAAACGTCAGAAGTCACTAACCGGTTTTCAACCGGTTTTCGATACTCACGTTCTCCTTCCTCGCTTTAACCACGTTGCCGACGACGTTTACGAAATACTGACGCACGCTGTCGTCGAACATTTGAATCCGTAGCAGCTTGAACAGCGCGGGGAAATTATTCCCCAGGATGAGCCTCAGCGACAGCGAGGACAGAAAATTCATCGTTCGTTTTGCGAACGTGTAGAACTCGTTTCCCGGATCTCTCATCGAATCCGTCACGAATCCGAAATTACAGCTAGCCACCACGTCGTTGGTGTATCGGCCGAAAATCTCCTTCATCTCGTACGATCGTCCCGACTGTTTCGCATCGTCCTCGATGAATCGCGTGAACTTGTCCGCGCAGTCGTTGATCAAGTGAAACATGGCCTTCAATTTGCTGGCGGTGAAACTCGGGCTGAGTATTTTCCTCATTTCCCTCCAAGCGTCGCCGCGAAGGAAGAACAGGCCATTGCCCATCATAGGGTCCATCTTCTCGTCCACGATGCTCACGTGATCGGTGAAATTGTCGAAATTCTTCACGGCAATGGAGGTGATCAGATCCGGGTCCTTGATCGCTATCACCGGTGTCACGAAGTGATAAACACCGAAGTACTTGACGTTTGGGAAACGATGGTACAGGTCTTCCAGGCACTCGTGCATGGAAACTTTACGGAACAGTGTCGGCGCCATATTTCCTATGATCGGTATCGGTTTCTTGTGCGGGACGTTGAGCTCCTTGAAACGAGTCGTGGATTTCCATAGATAGCGATAGGCGAGAAGAAAGCCAAGCACGAGAGTCAGAATTAACGTCAACGGATCCATTATCGAATCTGGATTGGATTTGGAACTTGGTAGATAGATCGAGAGATAGATACTATCAGCTGACAATGGTGAGGATATCTGACCGAGAACTGTCGCTATTTCGTCCCATCTTCCGTTTATAACTGCGTTTGTAACGTGCGTAATTACTGCCGATGTCATGCTGACGAGAGATAACAAGTTTGATTGGCTGAAGTTGCAATTATATAACAGAGATATATTTCATCTTCAGTTTGACATTAGAACCAAAGTGGTCGAAGTGATTTTGTAATTTTTTTTAGATATTTTACAGACGTAGAACAGCGTATTATTTAAAGGTTTCAATAATTTTTCTCCTAAAATATATAAATAGCTTGTAGAGTCCATTGTATTATCATGTTTCTCTATTCTTTTGACTTCGACTGACGATGAAAATTTTACGCTTTAATCGCCGGTAGTTGTTGTTAAATGCCGCTAATGAAAGTTAAATCGACACGGATGAATATTATCATTAATAAATAACCACTGAACCAAGAATTTCATTCATTCACTCGTCAATTTAAGTATCGTTTAAATTGTAATTATAACAGTTATTTAATTTCATAGGCTGTAGCTCCGATCAGTATTTCCGATTAATATGAAATTTCAAGAGAACCGGCAGGACTTCAAATATAAAATTTTAATTCCCGGCATTTTCTAGCTTTCGATGATGTTAATAAAAATTTCGGTATGATGTATCGAATCCTATCCGGGAAACAATATCCATCTTTTATTGCACAATATTTGATTATATGATGTAAATACTACATATTGAACTATGTACAAATCAATTATTCATAAACGCATAGAAATTTGCAAGATCTATTCCCAAGGTCAGAGGAAGAAATTGGAATCTTGAAATTCCATTTTTCTAACGCATGACATAATAAGTAAACATATTGACGTCATAGTATGAGAGAAAACGATCTTTTCTTTACGTATATGATACTCTGTCATGCGAACATTCGGTTTTAATTTCTGTATCTATATATAGCCTCTCCGCTGTTAAATTGAATATCACGCAATCAACAAGTGTCGACATATATATACATATATACGACGGTATACGATTCACTTATGATCGTTCAAATTACTCGTAGATGTACGAGTATTATAATGTAGTACAATTGGTCCTAAAAATTTATAAGATAACAAAGCTATCACGTAATTGCGAGGACGATGTTTTTCAAACAACTTTAGAGATTGTTTTTGTTCGTTCCAAATCGAACAAATGGTTTTTTCTTTATTAACTATGAACTTCACAGAAAAAGACGATTAAATAAAAAAACTATTGCTACTTTGATGAAAAAGGACATTATATTTAATAAAAAATGCATTATTCAGAATGTTGAAATATTTATGCATTTTTGGGAAATTTAGAGTTCTCAGAGTATTTTCGGACAGAGGGAGTATTAATTGTGAAGGCATCATGACTTCGATTCTACGAAATCTGACAATGCATCAAAAACAACAAGAACATGGAATACTGCCCCTCGTTAAAAGATCTTCCAGAAATCGAGAAATTTAGCGTCCGAATATTTAATTATGCATCTACAGAATGAAAGTCTTCTATAGTGTGATTGACGAGTCGTGTAAACAGATACTTTCTTGTAAACAGATTACGCGAGTTTACTGATTCTTCGTCACGTGTCACATGTTTCATCGCGCACAAGTTGCTAATCAGAAAGAAATTGAACCAAATGTTTTTACTCGTATTTGATTATCCACGCGTCAATGTTTTGCATCAGCATGAAACCATACGTTCCATGACCCCCTGCCCCCCGCGGGGGTGCGATAGTCGACAATGATTATTACTCGGAGAAGGCCGTAAACGTGCCCACTCAACCTCTTTCAATCTTTTCAAGCTGTTTGATTCGTCGCGCAAAACTTGAAAAGAACTCGTTGGCCGCTGGAAAATCAACGCGTACATTCAACGCGATACGATACGGCAATTTTTCTCGTGCGGGGCTTCATTTTGTTCGCGAAAGTCTGCGGAAAGTCTGCGAGAAATTATGCGTCCGCCGCGATTTCGTTATCCTCGTACACTTGGTTGTCTGCTCACGTTGAAACGTATCGCGATTGCACGTGGCCGGCAACGAGATTTTATGAAATATACGTCACTTTCAGTTTACTAGCGGATTATCGATTCTTCTTATTGTTAGTTTGTCGTGCGATATCAACGCTGAAACACGTGCTTCGAAATGTCGGAATTATTTTCCAACTCCATTATACGTAATAGAGTTGTTCAATTCAAAAGAGTACGAAGTTCTCTGTTTGAACGAAATTTTAGTTAGCATCGGGTTAAAATTGGCTCCTCCTGGTTGGAAATCATTGATTTCGAGCTGAATTCCTATTATCTTTCATTGGAAAGCCGGCAGTAAAGAAGAAATTATATTATGAATTTCGTGTAGGCATGTGGAAAATTCTTATCGGTGTTTTAATATCATTAAATTATTATTATAATTTATTATTATAATCAGAACCTATTATTATCTATCGTTATATATATATATTATTATATATATATTATTTTCAATTATAATCTATTATATATATATATATATTATTGTTATATATATTGTTAATATAATTGTTATATATATATTATTGTCAATTATAATCTATTATTATACATATATTATTGTCAATGATAGAAGGTACGTTAATTATGAAAAAATAAAAAATTAAAGACCAAAAAGAAGCAGATACAGAGATTAACGAACTTAGCAATTAGAGAAATTATTCGCGTATGAATGATTTTGCTTTCCGTTGTCTGTTGTGGCTAAAGTTCGGCTAAAGGGATAACGTTTGAAAAATTCTGCTCGTTAACTAAATTACGGATTCCTAATTCCTTCATTGATACAAATAAGCAAGTTTTGCTCATTTCGAACAAAACGATTGCAGGATAATTAACACTTTACCGATCGTGTATTAGCGGTGAATAGTTAGCCGATTAATAGGCTACCTGTCGGTAAAGTGTTAAATTAAAAATTGATGGAATTAGGAAT
>WIUT01001991.1:0-26221 GCA_010645135.1 Tetragonula clypearis
TTTTTTTTTTTTTTTTTGAGATAATTGACGAATCCGTTCTCGTTTTCAAGCAGTTAATCAATGCACACACCTGTGATTGGTCGTACGAAGTGGAACAGGTTTTTTACGTAATGAAAAAGCCGATCGATTTTTACATCTTCGCAATTCTCGTCGCGTTAAGTGGCAAATTCCTTTTGGTGTTAATAAAATTCCCGAATGTTTCATTCATGTTTTCTTTCCACTTTGCTGATATTATCGATCGTGTATTCAACGAAACTAATACGTCCGTTCCTTTTGCAACTGAATTTCCTTGGATTGTGGAAAATCCAATAAATAATTAATTATCAATGGAAACATATTTTTTATAAAAAAGACTTCTCCAGAAATAAATATTTTTGTTCTTTGATTATTTAGAAGATCGTACATTATACTGAAATCAATCGATTGGCACTTGATCAATTTTTATAACATTCACTGTTTAAACTTCTCGATGTTGTAAAAATTGGAAAGTAACTCAGGTAAAAAATTACAAAGGCACTATTGCAAAGAAATCATCGCAGCTTGATTTTAAAAAAACAATCGAATCCACAGAAATAAATATACATATAAATAAGTATGGATTTTTTTCGAGTTATTAAACAAAGGTTCGTTTATTGAAAATATGAACACGTGTTGCCCATATGTGACATGTGCACATGCCCACCGAGGTGTATATAGGGTGCATGAATTCGCATGATTTTCCGTGACGAGCCGGGAACAACCGACCCCCAAAAACTAACAAAAGATGCTCGTGTATCAGACGGTAATACAATAATAGCAGGGGTGCATAATTCGCCGATAGGGTTAACCCAATTTCGTGTTTGTTTAACGGTCAGCAGACCGCGAGTGACCGAATGAATGTTGGGCTCAATGACGCTTTTCATAGAGGGTGAAAGCGCAAATGTTGCGTCGAAGAGTAGTATAGCAGGAACTGTCGATGGATCTTTATCAACATAATGTAACATTTAATAATCGAACGATATTTAATAGTTGAGTTGATTAACATTCAGTTGCAGTATAAATTTAAATTCAGAAATGAATTCATTAGTTTCAAAATTTAAACAACGAAAATTCTAGAAATCCTGATTTTTAACAACGACTATGAAATTTTAAGGATGTGTATGAATTAACGAAGCAAATATATTCGTAAATAAAGTAAATACTCGAGGAATTATTGTGATGGTAAATTTTTTCCTGAGCAGAAAAATATCTAAAAGAATATATTTGTATATTTCATCATGTTTTGTTAAAAAACATTCTGCGTTTCATAATGTTCGGTGTTTCTTTAGTTTCGTCGTATTTTCAAAAACAAAAATTGTAAATTATTAATGAAAATAATTACTTTACAATACTTACTTTACAATCTTGGATATTAAATAAAAGAAAATTACGGGAAGAATACCAACTTGGAAAATTAAAAAAAAATGGTCAGGCAGATCCCTAGATGGAACCCTGAACAGTAGGCAACCCTTCGTGTTACCCTGCGTTAGGACCAGTCATAAGGACTAACAAACCCGCCAAAATGACCGATTTTCAAACTTTACGTTTTCGCAAAACTAAAAACATCAAGATATTCCTGGCAAAATTAATGTGGATCTTTATTAAAATTGAATCAAGGTTTTGCATAATTATAATAATTCTAAAAGACTTTTAAATAATATCGATTCAATTTGCTTTCAGGTTTTTGGAGAACACGGAATTGGACATGGTAAAAGTCAAAGATCAAAGACGAACGCTCCTAAAGGCAATTGTGTCATTCGCGAATTGAACATAATCAGTTAATATTGTAAAATGTCATTAATATGTCGTTAATTAAATTCTGAAAGTAATCTTGCCTGTAATATACATATGTGATTTATTTCGTCTCATCCCCGTCATTTTAAACAAGCGTTTCTCCAACAATTTTTACAAGCGAGTTAATAATTTTCAACGAGCGCAAGTAAAGCCATAAAATATAAATTAAATTAATAATATTCTGTCGAACAATTTCAAAGCATACGTTTAAATGAATTGCAACGTTGATGTTCAACTTCCAACAATTAAAGTATAATGTAAAACTTGTACGAGAGAGGTACGAGAAAATTTTTATTTAATCCCTCTGATAATTCTAATATTCTCAACGAGCGATAAATATACATTCAAATCCCCAAAAATGCAAAAATACAACCATTTGACAGAATTCCCGCCAAAAATTACAAACTGACCATTCTCGCCCCTCTGGCGTATCCACCGAGTTGAGAATTAATTGTTTCTTACCACAAACTAACCAGATTTCTCGACGCACCGCCTTTATTTAGCACCCTCTTTTTCTTCTTTTGTTTTAACTTGTCGATCTCAGACAGCCACACACGTCCGCGAATTTTTGCGCCAATCTCCTCCCAACATTTCACCATATTCATAAAATTTTTTTCAACAAGCGCCGGCCAATAATGAAAGTACCTGTACGCGCCTAAAGCGGACAAACGGGATGCGAAATGTATCAATTATACAGGTTCCTTTTCATCGATCGGCTTTAATCGACTGCGTTCTCGTCGGCGAAATTAATTCATTACACTCGCATCGACGATACCTCAGCTACCTCGAGGCGCTTCTCTTTTCTGGTTCTTTTCCCTGTTTCTTTTTCCTCTTTTTTTTTTTCTACTGAATTACCGGATCCCACCCAGACGAAAACCGGGAGAACCGATCGGCGGCTGTGTCGCAACGAAACCTTTTTCCTTCGGAGTAATTGCCATGATTATGGAGCGCGGGGCGCGAAATTAGTTGTTCAACGCAGATCAGAGTACCGTCGGGATATTTTTTTCTTTTTTTTTTTCGGGGGAAAAAGATCGAACGCGACCGGCTCTCTCGCGTAAGTCGGTCGCGCGTGAAATTTTCGATCCCCGGTGGAAATTGATTGTCTCGTTCATTTTTTTTTTTTTTTTTTTTTTTACGCCGCGCGAGGCAGCTGTCAGATATTACTGAGAATTTCTGTCGCGAGAAATTGTACACTTAATCGAAACTGATCAACGCGACCCGCTCGCGATCCGCTTTTATCCCGGTTTAATAAATTGACTCTTCAGGAGGAGATCTCGACAGGAGCTTCTTCGTTTAACTATCACGCGTAATAGAAACTCTATATGCGTTGTTATTAATTTGTTACCGTTGTCATGAATACGTAGGTACTGCAAAAGTATTTCAACATTCATAATGTTATTTACGTTATATAAAACATTTTGAGATTTCGTTACCATTTCAATGAAATCTGAGTGTCACGATCACGCTTATATTACCAGTGTACCTAATTTCTATTTGAACAAATATTTGAACAAATTAGATACACTGGTAATTTAAGCAACCAACTGTACATTGTATTAATAAGCATCAACATCATGATGAAACCAGAGTATCACCTTAGTTAAATTTGAAATAAATAAAAATTAAGTACACTGGTCAATTGAAACAACCAGCTACACATGATATTAACAAGCCTTAATATTCAAGCTTATTATAATATATCTTTAAGATAGTTACTTACGCTTCGCAACAATTTTCCATTAAATACATATTTACAGCAAATATCATACAACTTGCACAAATACTTTCAGATTATCTTCTCAAATTCAAAATCATAGAATTTCATCGCAATGTTAACGAAATTTCAAAATGCTTCAAGAAACGCGTGTGTCCCTCTGCAAAGGTTCTTGATAAACGTTTGGATATTATTCACGAGTCGAACTTTCTAATTCTAATAATCATAATTTCTTGCACGTGGATTTGAAAAAAACAATTGTTAATATATCCAATTATTGTCACCGTCGTTGGCACGTTTCTCCAGTTTTGAAATAAATATTAAATACTAATATCAATACTGTTAAATATTCGTGATATTAAACATATTGTTATATGACAAGTATAGAAAAATATTACGGTTTCATTTCTCCGGAAGTAAATAAATAAGCAAATAAATAAATTTCTAAAATAGCACGTTCCACAGTAGCGTGACGCGTGCACGTGAATTTACTGCGACATCCACACTTTCTCCGCGACCTGCACTATCCGTGATCGCCACTTCGAACGGTGTTTCCCACCGCGATTCTTAACATTCTCTCAACAAATAACGCCGTCGCTTCAAAAGTGTCGATCGTTCGACACGGAAGCCGTGGCCACGCAGCAGCCACGAATTACAAAAATCGAACTTTCCATTTTTCTCGCTTCGTGCAAGTCATCTTATCGTGCAGAAAATTCGACGAAATTAACGGGAGTGTGATGAAATTCCGATGAATTACGTCGGTGTGAAACACGCGTTGCAAAGATATCGATCGAATAATTTCAATCGTTCGAACGCGCCCCCTCTCCGCGCGTAAGAAAAATCGTCGCGCGTCGTAAAAGAAATCGAAAAAAATTAAAAGAACGGTTACGAAATAACCGAAATTGCATTATTACGAATTGATTGCGCTCCGCGTAAATCCGACCGCCGCTTAATTTACGTGTTTCTTCCCGCCTTTTTCTCGTCTCTACACCTGTCTCACCTGAGTTCGTGAAATCGGTGCTCGTCACGAGACCGTTGGCCGCAGATTTGTCGAGAATCGAGATCCGACCTGGATAAAGGACGACTCTACTTAGAGAAGAACAAAGAGGCTCAAGCGGAAAAATTTTACTCTCGCGTTTTTGTTATTTTGTCGTTTCCCCGTATGAAAACCCTGAGTGCTTGAAATTACCAAGTCAAAAGTGAGCATATAACTGATTAGGAGTGTATTCATCTTTGAACGTATATTTATTGCAATGTTATGTATCACAATGTAATATAATTTATTATAATATTATTGTAATATATTGTAATATTATACACTATATTGTAACATAATATTTCTCTTTGAACCTCTAACTAGTGAGCCAATTTTATTATTGATTATAAAATCATCTGTACTTACTAAATAAGTACGGATTAAAAACTCAAAGGGTTACGACTCGACGAGCTATCAAAATCTCGTATGATATTGAACACTAATCACACTGTCAAACTCTATGGCAAGTCTCAAGAACCTTCGAGACATCTAAAATGGTCAAAAGACCCTCGAGACTTTCGAAGATCCAACGATCTATCGAGATTCAAGGCCTATCAATACAGGGATAAACACTATTGATTTTTGGTTTCGTAGAAACTTTATTCTTCTCAAATCCTATCAAACCCTATCGCAAGAGATCTGCAAGAACTCTCGAGATATTCAAGATGATCGAGACTTCTAAGACTGTGAAGGTCGAAGGCCGATCGAGATCTGTCGATACAGTAGAACGACAGATAATTCGTACATTCTCGACGAAGACTATTGATTTTCGCTCCTCACAAGTAAGTGAATTCAACATCATTCAAATCGACAGACTCGTCAATTCAATCGACAAAAATCCAAGAGTTCTCATCTTCGAGCGTCACCTCTTACACCTCTTCCTTAATCTCGTCGTTAGAGAGGAAACGAGAGGATTAACACGACGTAGTAAGAAACGGATTCCTCGGCAGATACTTTCTCAGCGAGCGTTTCTCCGGGCGATTTACACAGAGCTGGAGGAAAAGCACGTGTCTCTCGCACGGATATCGGCGTGGCTTCGATCGGCTCCGTCGGTTGTTAGCCGGTCTGCCGGTAGAACGGTAATCGGCCTCGGTGACGTGTGCCCGTGTGTGTCCGTGTGTGCCCCTGCTGTGTCCGCGTCCGCTTTCGCGCTCGAGTCGACGCTCGTCGCGGCGCTCGTGCCAGAACGGTCGCGAATACCCGTTCATTCCCACGGCCCCGAGAGAGCGCCGCATAAATACCAGCGTACACGTGCTCGCACGGTGTAAGCGCCTGTGTACGCACGCGTGTCACGTGTGCCCCTTGTATAGTCTCCCCTCCCCTCTCTCTCTCTCTCTCTCTCTCTCTCTCTCTGTGTATATTTCTCTCTTTCTCTCTTCATGTCAGGTATACAACACACCTTCGCTCGGGCTGAGCCGGAGCGCGTGCGTGTCTTTACCGGTTGCCCCCGGTAACTGGTTCCTCCGGATGACGTTCGTCTATGTATCGAGAGACGCTGTTACCGATTGCTGAAAGGCCGCCACCGCCGCGACAAGCGAGCAACGCACACTGTTTATTTCATGAAGCGAAAGCAATGACGAGAAACCGACGTTCGACGAAGCGCGTTCGACGTTCGATCAGAAGGAGCTGTTCTGTGCGACGAAACGGATGTTTAGGCATTTCACGGCCCCCATTGACGTTGAAACAGCTACGACGCACCCGTCACTGATACAAGCACTACTGAGAAGCAAAGAATCACTGACGGAGGAATTGACTTCTAGCATTAGTTGGACAAAGAAAGTCCGTTTCCGATTTCGCCTAGACCTCGTCTGTCTGTTTATTTCCTGGTTAAGCGTCACTCGGGAGATCTTGATCACCAACTGAACCGTGACTCTGATTCTTGCATCAAGACCACTTGAGAACGAAAGGGCGACAATCGTATCGACGAGAATAGCGAAATCCAAAACGGACTTTCTTTGTCCTAACTAATGCTAAAAGTCTATTCCTCCATCAATGATTGCTTGCTCCTTGCTTCTCAGTAGTGATTGTATCGGTGATGCGTGCATCGTAGCTGTTTCAACGTCAATGGGGGCCTTTAGGGTTAGCTGGTTGCTCAACGCTGGAATTACGAAAATCATCGAAATGTTAGCAGTGATTTTGTCGATGTGAAAAACGGTGTCTTTTAGGAGAGAGTTTTAATTCTATCTGGTTACTTAATATCCGGAATTATCAAAATGGCTGAAATGAACAATGTATAATTTTTGTCAGATTTTTTTTGTAGATGTAAAACAGTATCTACTAGGGGGTGATTTAATTCAAGATGGTTGCTTAATATTGGAATTACCAAAATTACTGAAACGACCAATTTATAATTTCTGTCAGATATTTTATATGTAAAATTGTATTTCTACAGATTTAAATGATTTTAAAATGTACAAATAGAAGCTTGCATACTCTGTTCTATTATTTTTACTATTTTATTTACATTTGCAACTACTCTTCCATTCACACATCTAATGAAGAATTATTATACGACCGCTGGTATTCAATAATGCATGGCCGAGCGAATGCAAATCGACGCGTTGGTGTAATTGATGTTCAAAAGGCGAATTATTTTTGTTTCTGTTATCTTGTTATTATCTTTTCTCTTCACTGAAATACTTTGGAAAAATACAATTATTACCAGAATTATCAGAACGTTCGTGCGATTTTATATTTTTACGATGACGATCGAAATTATTTCACCCGTCGCAAATGTGTCGCAACAAGTATCACACGCTTCGAATATTTTGCACATTTTTGTCAATCTGCGAGAAGAATAAAGTTCTCTCGCGATAAGAGATCGTGATTTAAACTTCCTCCCAAAGAAAACTGCCAGCAAGAAGTCCACGACGAAGCGAACGTGATGCAAAGACACCATCGACTTCGAGTATTCACTTACAAAATCGCCACTTTCGAAAGACACCGTTTACCTTCACCTTTTACTTCTCGGATTAACACCCACTTTGTTCATATTTTTCAGACTATGAAGCGAAACACGAATAAAGAAAAAGACCTTAGAAAATAATTGTCGACTCAGGTGCAAGTCTCACTTTGCGCATGACTCACGTTTCTTACAGCAACGCGTCAAAAGCAGCGTACGATAGCACTCCATTTGTACGAATTACATTCGTTTGAACCAAATTTTAGCCAATGTCCGATTAAATGAAGTTTTGCTGGTCGAGTGAATTCGTTTGGATCTGAACTCTCATTATATGAAAGAGAAGTCACCGGTAGAGAGTCAGTGAGGTCTTCTTACATAAACTCCAATTATATAAACTGTCTGTCCCTCGACACAGACGTCGATATAAATAGAGTTCCATTTGCTTGTTCCAATTGAACATTGAATCTACAGCTCCATATAAATATAAAGTTCATCAAGCTTAACGTATACGTGTGTTAACTGCCTTGGCGTCGTCCGAAAAGTTATACTCGACTAAAAAGAAATACACATACACCCAACTGAGTAAAGTTCACGTGGTCTGGTAACTTTTGAGAGGAAGAGTATAAAAATTCTGCTAAGAACGACGATTCAAACGGGGAACACATTGACAAGGAAACACACTGAGAGATAAAGGAAGCGTTCCTACTTATTAAAATGTGAAAAACTATCTCAAGTTTAAATACACGAGTAAAAAAAATCTCACTGGTGATTTCTCGATTCGACAAGCATAAAAATTCAAAAACTGCAGCTTAAGCTTCTTCTGAACTTTCGGTTTCAATTTTCAGCACTCAAGACGGCTCAAGAAAATCACGCAGAGAATCGCGCGATAGGTCTATCGTGAATCGGAAGCGTTAAAGTGGCAAAGGAGAGAAACTCTTCCGAAGATAAATAGAGAGAGAGAGAGAGAGAGAGACGCGTGATCATTCCGCTCGGAATCATCATTCGGATTTTTCTTCCTGAAAAATACCGCACGATATCCCCTTCCGCGCGTTTGTTCTAAAAAAAAAAAAAAAGAAAAAAGAAACGTGGCGCAGAAATGAGTTCGAACACGGGCTGATGGAAACGTTAAACGATGCTCGATCGGGAGCATCGTTTCCAAAGACGCGAGACAATACGACGACGAGACAATGTGGAATGCTTCTGTGTGCGCGGAAGAGTTTACGGGGATTCGTTAACGCATTGGCTCTCGGGCGAATTTTACATGCGGCAGCCACGTCAGATTGAAATGTAATATCGATATATATATATATTCCTGGCTTAAAACGTCTCGCGACTTTATCATATGTATTTGTGTTTTTTCAAAGTTTTTTCAAAATTTGTGTAGACAGGGTGAATTTCATCGTCAACGAGCTGTGTGAAAAGCGTATGAAATTACAAATTATGTAATGCAAACTCGTGCAGCGACTCGTGGAAATATTTGAGACTGTCGTTTGTAGAAAATTTTCTAAACACAGAGATCATATCGTGACGTTCGTGCATTTTCGAAAAATGAAGGGTACAATAAAAGAATGCAAGACTGCATCGAGTATAATGTTTGAAATCATGATTATATCAATAAAGCATACACTCGTTATAATACGCGATACTGCAATACAATAGGAAAAAAGTCTACTTTACAATTACTTATTTTACACATTTCTACATTATTGCACAGGCTGTGGATGTTGCTCAAATCCATGCGTAAGTTTTAAACGTGATTACAAAAAATGCACAAAAATTTGTCGTTGTTTCCAAAAAGAAAAAAAAAAAAAATTCTCACAAGATATAAACCGTCACGAGAGAATTGTCTAAACGAAGTTAAAATTAGCAAAACGTGTTTGGAACGCGTTAAATCCTAGCCGTTAAACCGGAGGCTGCTTAAAACGTATATTTCGTTCATCCATGGCGTACAGGGAAACTAATATAGAGACTTATACGCTATTTTATGCGTTTATAGTAGGCG
The DNA here is from genome assembly GCA_010645135.1 of Tetragonula clypearis. NCBI lineage: Eukaryota > Metazoa > Arthropoda > Insecta > Hymenoptera > Apidae > Tetragonula > Tetragonula clypearis. The sequence continues at coordinate 9,467 of WIUT01001991.1, forward strand.
CCTCGGGTTTGAATATTTCCTCGCGAGGGCTGCGAGCCTCGTAACGAAATTTCTCGACTAACTTCGTCCGCTACGCTCCTTCTCGCTCGCTCGCTCGCCTGCCTACTCCTTATTCCAACTCGTATAAGAAGTTTCGTTTACGTCCATATGCCGAAATAAACTGAATTTCAACCAGTCATTATTCGCCGGATTCGTGAGCACGCGCGCTCCAACGCGCGCGGTATTTCTTGCCACCGGAAATAAATGCAAGCATTTCGGCATTTCGTTCGTTATATATGCGAGGATCGTAAGTATCGGAACGCTTTGGTTGATTTTTTTAGCAGTAGCTAAAATTCGGCCAAAATGTTTCGCCTCGTTCGCGACTCATCTCCGTCTCCTCTTTCATTCTCTTTTTTTTTTTTTGAAACGATTTTAATATCATAAATTATATCACGTGAATCATTTTAAATCAAGTTTCCATGGATTACGAGGCGAGTGTACTACTCGAATGTAATTAAACGTTTACACGCTGAAAGTGCAAAATTGCGAGAAATGCGCACAACACAGAGAGAAACGTACAAATATATATATATATATATATATATATATATGTTCAATTTGCATAAAAATCTGCGGTCTAATCGCAGGCAAAGCGGATTTCAAAGCGTGAAATTTCCGGGGTAATGCAAATAATATGGAAGAACGCACGAAAGATACGTACGTACGTTATAATTATTAATTCCTCGGTTCCACTTTTTTTCCAAATTGGACATTTTACCCAAATTGTGTAAATTCGCAGAAAAATTCGCGGGCTATTTGCGTGCAACAGCGTCAAACGCTGACAGTGATAACCAGAGAAGCAACGAGCTGCAAAGAATCGAAGCACGATAGAAACGAAGTATCGATTGCTCGAGGCGAAACAGTCGGGCGTGCAACTGGAATTTGTTATGCGAAACGTCAACGTATGTAGTTCGGCTGGCACGTCGTGACGTAAATCGATTTTCCCAACATTATCACCGATGACGTACGCATTTATACGTATCTGGAAACGAGGTTGCTCGTTCGAAGATCCCAGCGATAAAAACAGCACCAGGTAATCGTGTCGTCATCGGATAGATCTTCATCAACTTGTATCTCTCTCTCTCTCTCTGCGCCGAAATACGAGATATTCAGACATTTCCACTTTACCAGTAGAATTGCAAAAATCTCGCTTCCTAATTAACCCTCTCGGACAGCGAATAAGTTTTATGATTTTCTATGGCCGGTAGCCAGGCCAGACTCGATCTAATGAAAGCGATAGTTTTAGTTTTTTAACCTTCCGGGTGCTCGCTAAGGTTATCAAAAGTCTAACGACGATCATATTAACAAATTGAGGGCGTATTTATTTTTTTAAACCTTCTGATACATTCATTTTACCTTTACCTTTCTTTTTACCTATAGGTAAATTAATTATTTTTCGACTATGTGAAATTTTTGTGTATGTAATACGGTTAAAAAAGGTTAAGACTATGTTAACATGTACTAATTGGTAGAAATATAATTTAAATAGTGATTATTTTCGTCCTTTAAATATTACAACGGGCACATTTTCAGTATCTTGTGTATTTTTATACATTGTTCGTGCATTTCGTCCAATTTTCCGTCTTCAAGCCTCTCATAAATGCGTGAAAATCACCGGTCAAATTATTAGGCTATTTTATCAGAAATTCTTATTAGGCTCAAATAAAAAAAAAAAAAGTATTCTTCAGTAAGTTTCATTTGTTAAAGATCGTAATGATCATTTTCCTAGAAATGAATGAAAATCTCACTTGCGCAACTGAAAAATATCACTAATATTATTACTATCATTATATTATTATTAGACAACAGATTTTTATGCATTTGTGGAAAATTCAGAGAGATACGTAAAAAATATTACGAAGCATTACGTCATATTATGTTATACTATTTGAGGGACAAGATCGAAAAGGGCAAGAAACTTCTAATATAAAATTTCGTAGAGAACGTGCACTGTACACGTAGAAAGAGAAATATGCTATGCAAAAAGTTCTTAAAATTCGCGTAAACATCCACGAGGAAATTATTACATCGCAAAGTTCGGTCGAAAGGGCCGACGCAATACTTCTAACGCGAAAGTAATAGCCGCGACTTGAAACAACTTCTCAAACCCGCCTAAACGAGATCTTGGCAAACAGAGGAGGAGGAGGAGGAGGAGGAGGCTGGCAAACGACTGGCGACAAGCCTGGCGAAATGAAAGCGAAAGCATTTTACGGGAGAATCAATTCTCGCCACGAGAACGTACGTCGAGGCGAACGTAGTCGAGATTACTCCTTGTTCCGTCCTGTCGTTGCTCCAACTGCCAGTCTTTTCTCCCTGGTGCCTCGAGAGAACCGGGAGAGAACTCCCGCAACTCCCCGTCGCTTCTTCTCTCTCTCTCTCTCTCTCTCTCTCTCTCTTCTCTGCATCGAAACAGCAAGTTATCAAGGCTAATTTTTCGCCTTTGTCGCATACCTCGGTGGCCAGCAGCCGGTTCGTTACTCGTGTTTAGCCAGCACTGTTTTTTTAATAACCTAATGGCTCTTACGCGGTACATTATGTCGGCTAGCATCCCCCCCTCTACCCACTGAACGTGGTTCCCCTCCCTCCCTTTGCAGTTTCTTTCTTTCCTTTTTTTTTCTTTCTTTCTTTTTTTTGTCTTTTCTTCCTCTTTTTTCCCTTTTTTTCGTGCCATCTTTCATTCGCGATTTTTTTCGTTGAAACGACAAAAATATCCGGCCCTTCTCCTTCTTCTGTTACTTGCTCGCGGCATGCAAAAACTTTTGTCTGAGCAAAAAGTAGAAAGAGAGAAAGGAAAAGGGTGAAAGGAACGTGTTCACGTGGACGTGGGACTCGTCGATGAAAGACCGAGAGAGAAGAAACGGGGGAAAGAGAGTGGCTTTCCTCGAACACCAAACAAAAATCTTTCTACGGTTTCAACCCCTCTTGTCTCTCTCTCTCTCTCTCTCTCTCTCTCTCTGTGTGTGTTCTCGTTCGGAGCGATCGGTCGGTGGAGAAGAAACGATCGCTTAACTCTTCGTTCTCTTTGCGTTCTCATCTCAAGGCAAGGAAATTCTGCCGCGCTGCCGTGTTTTCGCAGCGTTGAAACGAGGGGGACCGAATCTCGCTGAATCTCTTTCCTGTAATTAGACCCGAGAGACCGCGAACCGCGGTTGTCGGAACGTTTAAGTCGATCATCGTGGTTTGCACTTTGCCGTTTCTCTCTCAGTGTGTTTCTTTTTCTTTTTTTTTTTTTTTCTTTTTGTTCCTAGAGAAGACGAAAATTTCGAGAAGAATATAGCTGTTAACGAATGACGACGTTAATGCGCGATCGTGTAAAAATATATCATCAGTATATCAAGAGTAACTGTATTACATTCATTCCGAAATTGGAGAAATTAAACAAACACTCAACAATGCAACAATGAGCAGGTGCAATTTAGAAATGTCACTATATCTATACTATAAAGTACGGAAAATATTCGAAATAAAAAGTGTCCCGAGACTTCTAACTTCCCTCGCAACTTCTGTCACGTCAGAATCTTCAACTCGTTCGTGCAGCTGCTGCTTTTCCTTTCCGTTTGAAAAATCGTGCTCCGAACTCTCGCCGAACGTCGAAGGAAAATCTCGTTGCTAATTTGGTAAAACGTAATTGATACAAGTTGTCAGTTTAGCGGCGAACGATGAAATTTCATGAATGGATAATGTCACGGCGGAAATATTACAGAGAGAGAGAGAGAGAGAGAGAGAGAGAATTCGTGGGGGTGGTATTGAAAGCGACAGATTGGCGATATCCAGCGCTCGCGGTGAAATTCAGTGATGCGAAATGGGGAGGGAGAGATCATCGCCGGAATTATTCGCCATTGAAAAGCTTCTGGTCCGAATAACTGTGAAAACCTCCTGGTCCTCATCGCTGTGAATATACATACATCGCTTCGTCCGTTTGAAATTACTTGCCCTATTTTCCTTTGTCTTGTCTCGCATTTTGCGGTCCTCTCTCGCCCACCCTCTCTCGTCAAGCCTCCATAGAACGTTAATTTAGTAACCACCCGACCCGAATGGCACCGACTTTCCGCCCGACTCCGACTCCCTCCCTCTCTCTCTCTCTCTCTCTCTCTCTCTCTGACACCGAAATTACCCTTGTAAAATTAACCGCGACCACGTTGGACATTTAACACGTTCGAGACCGAGGCAGATTTTGGAAATACTACGCCCGATAGTCGGCGATATTCTTGTACGTGTATTTATGGTAGAATCAAACTCGCATTAAGGTTAAAGACATATATAAGTATATTTCGACGTGGCTTCCGGTAAAGAAATGTCAATTGGACTGCGGACGTTGCAGATGGACGATTTTTTTCAGTGTGTGACAGCGAATGAAGTTTCCGCGGTTTCCTTAATTTACGTATGTTTTTCAATGAACGAAGAACACGCGTTAAAAATGAAAACAATATCAATGTATCGATTTCACAATTTATCCATTGTGATATATTTTCATTCAATAACGAACGGTGAACAACTGCGCAACAAAATCAGTTGCTGTATAGTGTTTCAAAGTCAATTTCAAGTTAATAGAGAAAACGATCTTTCTCGGGTGCGATCCAAGCGATTGCGTCTTCAGTGACGAACGTGTTAGTTTCGAGAGCTCAGAGCTAACTGTTCTCGCCGAAACGCGCGAGTACGCGGGCCAAACGTTATCAAACCTACTGGTAAGTACAGTACCGTTTTCCAAAGCTTTGCCGGGTCGAAGCATTTCAAACCGATAACCGAAAAAGGTCGAACGCGAGAACGAGCAGCTCCTCCAAAGCGGCGAGGAGAAAACGTCGGTTGATTACGATTCAGGGTGCGCCGGACCGGTGATATTTTACCTCTTTTCGAGGCTTTACGATCGGACGTTTTTAATTTCCCCTCGTGTGCCTGAGGAAGCACACGGCCGAAATGCAAATTGTGACAGGGGAATTATGTGCGCGCTGGAATTAACGACTTTCACGGATCGGGTCTTAATAGGCCCGTTTATGCACTTTTTCAGTCGGTCGCGTGCGCGTGCACGAATTCATTAAGTGTCTATTCTAACGCCTAACGAAATTGAATTATATCGCCGAGCGAAACAAGAACAAAGTAGTACCCGGGTTCTGGATAATTCTCGTTCGAAGGCTGGAAAGCAGGACGAAAGCTGTTTGGATGGACTGGATAATTTTTAGAGATTCGGTGATAACGAACGACGAAGCGAAGCATTTGAACATTTAAAAATAAACAGAACTTCTAAGTATACAGTGAAATCTGAATTATTATATCCGAAATAGGTCGAGATAGGTGCGTAAAACTGAATAATACATCGTAAGAATTTCACTTGTTCACTTCGATTAAATTTCACGAGCCACCGTAACGATATAATGTAAGAATGTAATCTGTTTCGGATTAGAACAGTATGAGAAAATTGTTTGAATTTTCAAGAGAAACCAAACGAAATTCTACCGTTTGTTTTCAGATAGAGCTATGAAAACGGTCGTGTCCACGATTTGTCCGGTAGATTATCGTCATCGACCATCGTTCCTACTTTCCCTCATCTTGGTCATCATCTTTCCAATCCTCGCGTCGATCAACGCTCAGAAAATCGACCATGCTTACGTGAAAAAATCCGAGGACAATTCAGAATCCCCGAAGAATCTGGACGAATCGAAGGTTTCCACAATGGACGACGAAAGCTATTCGAAGGTAAGCGAACTATATTTGGTTCAAATTTAACGTTCGAACAATGTACATGTATGATTTAATTGAATTCAGAATTTCGTCTACATTAGTAGACAAAACAGTATGATATATTTACACGACGAGATCTTTTAATCGAAAAAAATCAGTGTTTTTTTTCTAATGGAAAAAACAGCGTAGATAGACTCTTAAAGAGAGCAAACGAAAGATACGCGTCGTGTTCACTGGCGAACAAGCGAAAAGACCGGAACAGGCTGTTCCGATAAAACGGAAAGACGTGCTCGATGCGGCAAACTCGATGGCCGACAGGCATTTTCCTTTCGGACGCGTTTTAATATCTCAAGCATTAATTTCTTTTTGCGGGAAACATACTGGCCGCGTCTCGCTTTGTCTTTGCGCCCGCACCTTTGCTCTGTCTCTGCCTCTGCTTCCACCCCCCCCTCCCACTCCTCCTCTATGGCCGATTCGTCCTTACGCCGGATGACAAAATGACAAAGGGGGTGGTCGCCCCGGGCCAGCGATATTACCGTTTCCGTTTCGGAACTATGCGAACTGTCTACACGCCCCTCCAGCCCGCGTATCCAGGCCGAAAACGTCTCGTGATTGATTATGCTCGCCGTACTTTTGGCTCCTCTGCCACCGCCCTCTTCCACGGAACCCGATTGATGGAGACAAACTGACGAAAACGCGGTAAACGATCGAGATGTCGTTAGTATACTTTCTTTCAGTGGCACGGAGGGGGAGGGGGGAGGGGGGGACCACGCTTAACTAAGGGCCTAGAACTCTCGTTAGAACTTGGAGCATTCTCGCTCGAAAGCCCACCCCGGCACTCTTCACTTTTTGAAAATTGTTTCCGACCCAGGTTCAAGACTCTGAACATTTCTTCGAATACGAAGTGTGAGGGTTATTGTTTTAGCGAGTTAGTTCGGCGACATTTTGGCTTGAAAATTTTGATAACGAGCAGCCGAAGAATTGACCCAGTCTGCGAATTTTCGTCGCAAATACACTACCAGGTGAAAATCTTTTCGATCTTTTTACAGCGATGGATAAACGTGGATCCTTCGGCTTTACTCTTCAAAATATCTCGCCAAAGCCGAAAGCGTCGCAAATGGCGGAATTATTCGCCAAGTGCCGGAACTTACTCATCTTGAAACTTACTTGCCATTTACACCAGCCCCCGGTGACAGTATATTAATTTATAAAAACACAGCGGCGAAACGAGGAAGAGAGATTTCGAAAGTACGAAACGAGACGTAACTTCGAGCGTAATGAGGTTACGTACTCTTGACAGTAGACGCCAGCCATTTTTTAACAAGGTTGTTTCAATTTCGACAGACTTGCCCCATTGCCTAGCATTGCATCCGTATATAGCATTCAACAAAAAGAAAAAGAAAAAAAGAAAATTCACAAACGCCACGTACAATTCATTCTACAATTTCACGTGGAGAAATTCCAAACGAAATCCTGCGCTTTCCTCGGCGCTCATCATCCGCCTCGAGATAGCGTTCGGAGTTAAGCGTTATTTAACGTGGACGAGAGTCGTCTCGCTGGCGCGGGCTTCCTGCTGACGCGGTTTTCTCGCGGCTGGCGGCGGACGAGGCATGTCTTGTCGGTGACAATCCTCCTTCCCTGTAATAATACCGGGCGCGGTACGCGCGGTTTCCGGCCGTATCTACGCATCGTCCGCGCTCTCGTTCCTTTTGCCGCGCGGGCCAAGACAATGGAGGGATCGTACGGTAGTGGAGAGAAGGCGCGCGCGGGGCCGCGGATACGGCCACGGTGTTATTAAAAATTCACTCCCTCTAGCGGCTGAAGTGGCCTCTGGCAATCTGCATCTCATTCCCGGCGGGCCCTTGTGCCAGCCAGCCAGCCATCAGGTGGCTGCCAGCACGCGGAAAAAGGGGTGGAAAGCTCGAAACGCTAGGGTTTTCGCCATCAGCCTTGGCTGTGGTGCTGTCCTACCAGAGAGAGTACAGTCCTACCTACCAGTTGGCCCTTTTTCGGTACGGCTCCGCTCTGTCAGTGTCGCCTGTCCGCGACCGAGAGGAAAAGAAAAGAAAAAAAAAAAAATCTTGCACCCAATTACGCGCGGCATTTAACTAAATAAACACTCGCCCCCGTCTTCCTTTCACCACCGTGCGGCCGGGGGTTTCGCGTCTGCTCAACTACCACTGTCCGCTTTTTTCCTACTCTTCGTTTCTCGCCACGCTCTCCTCCCCCTTTCTCTCGTTACTACCGGTTGTCTCTTCTCCAGGACCTTAATGAAGTCCTGTTTTAATATACTTTGCTCTATATTCTTTTCTTCTTTTTTTTTTTCCTTCTTCTTCTTCTTTGCTGCGATTGTTTGCTGTGGACCGTCCCAGAGGAGGTCGTTCCCGTTTCACAGAGATGTTTTTCTTTTTCTTTTCTTTTTCTTTTTTTCTGCTTGCTCCGTCTTTAATCATTCTCGGTTGCGGCCACCAAATGAAACAGGACACTTCCCTATGATCACTTGTTGAACGTTATGGAGATCCTTCCCTTTCATTTGCATTCCCGGCGGGATTACGCGCTCCTATTATCGGTTTCGTCGCAGCGCCGCGACCTCGAACTTCGAGGCAACGGTTCGATCGCGATTTCGCTCGAGTGTTTAATCCTTCGGGTGGAGGGAGACTGGGTCAATTTTCACACGCCGCCACGTGTTTCGCCTTTTGCCAATTTCCGTGTTCATTTTTATGAAACGTTGTCGCACTAATACTATTTTCATTCACAGTAGTTGCACCGAAGAATATTTATTCAGATTTGCTACGAATTAGAGGTACGATTGTACGATTGTACGAATGGGAATAAAATGCTCAAGAAGATCCCGATGTTAAGACAAAGACGACGAAATTAGTCTTCCTCTGCGTCTTTTCTTTTTTTTTCTTTTTTTTTTGCGAGAAATTTTGAAGATAAGCATGGTACATCGATTGATTTCGCAGATCAAATCTGGCAGAGATCAACGGGACAAACAGTCGATCAAATCCACGAACAAGAATAGTCCGGCGCTGAATAAATTCCTGGACGACGTTCTGAAGGCTCAAAACGATTTAAGGTGGATAGATCAAACGGTGAATAGCGTTAATCGCGGGAAGTGAGTTGATCGATAAAAGTCACTAATTCGTATTTAGTAATACGCGAGTCACGAGTAAAACGTTTGCAAAGGAATAACCGAAACGCTAATAAACTACGCGAGAAAAGAGGCTCTGACGAGAACTACGAAGATCCACTTTCTCAAGGACTGCATTTCGATAACGATATACTGTTCAAGAGAGACATAGACCTCGATGACGTCGATGCGTATAAAAAAGGGTATCGAATTTTTCTTGTTAACCCTAGAACTACTCTTATATTAAAGCACAAACGCCTCGAATCAGAAAAATAAAGGATACATTTTAAAATTATGTTTGTGTATTTAATTAAAAGAGGCAAATCATTAAATGAAATCATATGGAGGAGATGAAAAAACATTCATAAGTTAAAATACGCCAAACGTGATCGATCCTGTGATGATTCTTGCAGGAAAGGGAGGAAAGAGGTTCATCTATTTCCTGTGTACGACAAAGAAACCATAGACGATCAAATTTCGAAAGATTGGCCCAGCTCAAGGGATCTCTGTTCTCTGAGCAATTGGCTGAACTCGAACAAGAATCCCAGAAACGAGCAGGATAAATCAGGGGATAGATGGATCCACGATTACGAAACTAATCAGAAAAATAGATTCAGTAGTACGACTCAATTTCAGTACATCCGTCGTTAATTTCAATGTGTCGTTTTTATAATTTTGAAACTTTCAAGAAAATGCAAAGTTTCGTTTAACCCATTCACTGCCAGGCAAACTTAGAGTGTCTTGCCCTCGGAGCCAAAATTTTATTTTAAACAAAAAAAACATGAAATTTTCTAAAATATAATAATACTAAGTTACAGATTTAGTGTTGAAATGTTATTTACAGTAATTTTTATTGAAAAAAAAAACACTAAGAGATAACTCGTAGCTGGCGCCACTGAATAAGATTCCTGTGCTGCCCGCCACTTACAAGATATCACGTAGTATTTTTTTTATTTTCAATAAAAATTGTAATAAACAAAGACATTTTCTTTTATACCAATTGTAATCAATCTAACTTGTAGCGCAAACTATCCCGTAGTCGGCATATAATTTTGGTACATTGGCTTACTACGAGATATCTCGTAGTTGGAAGTCAATGGGTTAAAACGACTTCATCAGTCAAAGACCAACGCTGTCTGAAACAATAATGGTACAAAAGTGAGAGTTCGTATGAATCACTTTCAAACGTTCAGAAATTTTTAGACTCAAGTCTAATTCTAATTTTCGTCAAACTTGAAACTACATACGAATGATTTCTCAGGCACTTCTTTTTCAAAGACGTTTAGAAATTTTTAGAAATCCAGCTCTAATTTTCATCAATTCGAACATGAAACTAAACAGACACGTTGAACTTGGACGAAGAACCGAGCTCAAAAGCGGACGACACGATAAACCACATGAGGAACCAACGACACGAGCCGTCGCTGGAATCTCTGAAAGAAACGATATTAGAACTGAAGAAAAGCCTGAACGAAGGTGACAAGAAACAGCGAGAGAATCGCAAAAGCGTGGACCGGTCGAGCGCCGATGAGGAAGAGAGAGAAGAGAGAGAGCAGCCGAGTGACAAACACCGAAAAGACGAAGAGAACGACGAAGTAGAATGTACCTGAAAACGTTTTAATTTGACGGAACGCCTGCCTGAAATTCTGGCTGCAGAAAAGCAACTTGGCCCGGTAAAAGAACGTTTTTCCTCTCTTTTCAGCAAACTCTGCCTGGCGGGGAGAGAAGCTGAATCTACGAAAGCGTGAACAGAAGCCCGAGGATGCCGACGAGAAGAATGCTCGTGCGAAAGCGTGGAGAACGAAGAGGACCGAAGTTAATAACGACGATGATGGTAACCCGAAACTCTTTCGTAGAGGGGAGTTTGAGTCGCCGTATCCTGAACAGACCTCCGTAAAGCAGCTTCGTGGCCGTAAAAGACGTAGCAAAGAAACGCCCGAGAGTACGGATGAGAAACGTCGTTTAAACGACGAGACTCCAGGTGAAAACAACTCTGCAATTGATGAGATGAATTATTCGATAGAAACGTCAAAGGCACGTTCTGGCAACGTGGACGATTCCGCTCGAATCGTGCAACGAACAGATTATCCAGGTGACACCGTGAATCCGGACGTCTCGAAAGTGGCCAGAGACGAAAACAACAAGGATGCAGAAACAGTCGAACGTTCGAACCTGTCGCGGGAAAATCTGAACTCGGCGGGCGACCGGTTGACAGAGGAGAAGGGAAAGGGTGAAAGTCTCGAGGGGAATTCTACGCGAACCTTCGAATCACGAAGAACGGCTGCCTCGAGTCGAGAAAATATCTGCTCGAGCGAGGGGGAACAGGCGATAGAAGTGTTCGAGCCTCAACGTCCGAGAGAAGACCCGATTTCCTCCAGCGAGACTTCGAATCGCGAAAACGCAGGCTCGAGCAAGGGAGAATTCGGGGTGATCGAAGTGTTCGAACCTCGGCAGGGAAAAACCAGCGAGGAGAACGAAAGATCGTTTCCGCGATCGGGGGAACAGGGAAGAGGATCGGCCGACGATTCGGCGAACATCGACATTCTGCTCAAGTCGGAGAACAAAAATCTGGTGAAATTCAGCAACCAAGCAGACGAGAGTATTCGCGGCAACTCGCAGGCGGACGGTGATCGGCCGCCGTTCGCGTTGAACGTGCTCGACGTGAGGAAGAAAACGCTCGTGGAGAACGAGGAGAAACCTGGGTCGTCGGTGTCGACGGTCGTCGACGTGAAGATAGAGAAGTCGCGGGTGGACACACCTGTGTTCCAAGATGCGTGTCAACCGTCAGGTGGAAGCGAGAGGAGCGAGAGGGACGAGCAAGAAGTTCCTGTTGGCGGCGAAATTCTCGACTTCCGGACGGACAAAGTTAACGGAGACACGCCCGCGTCTGCGAGCCGCGTGACGAGGGCGAGGAACGGGGATGAAAAACGACTTAAGAACTCCGCGCGAGTCGACAAAGGACCAAGCGGACAAAGCGGCGGAGCGGAACGACCTCGAGGAAACTGGCTCGGTGCAGCGGCTCGCGATCCGATGGCTGTGAACGTCGATCAAACTGCCGCTGAGAAATGTAATGACCTAGGTGGAAAGGATGAATTCACGAGCGGGGAGGCACGGTTCAGCGATAACAAAGAGAAGGGGCTCTCTAATGGCGGAGTTCGAGCGGTGGAATCGAACGTGGTGAACGAGAAGAACGAGAAAGGAAGAAATAAGAAGTACAAGGAGATATTCATAATGACTAACGGGATGGACGATAGGGTAATGAATGACAGATACGGTCAGAGAAGGATGTTGCAGTATATGGAGTATTCGAACGACGACGTGGAGGACGCTGATGCGAGTTACAGCGATAAGGAGGAAGAGGAGAATGCGCAAAGAGAAAACAGCTCAGGTAAAATTCTTGTGTAACTTTCGCGGTTGGCTAAATCTCTGATTAGGCTCTGATTAGGCTGGTTAGAAAACGAGTAGGAGGTTGGACAAATAGATTAATTAAAATAATTACAAGTTTACTAGGTTTTTGCCTAGTATTTATATTCGTTTCACGTAATTACCTTAGATACACGTATCTACGTTCATAGTCTCGTACTCGTTCGTCAACTGACTGTCCAGTGTTTGTCTAGTAGAAATCGCGACGATAATTGAAACTTGGCGAGTCACAGTTCTCGAGTCATCGGGAAAAATGAAATATCAATCGGTTGAATGCATCTCGCTGTAATTTCACTTCTTTAATCTACAAAAAATTTAATCGTCTCGCAAGTAACCAGCGACAAACGCGATTTCGAAAGGGAACAATCGAAAGAAGAAATTCATCGACCGATCATTTTCAGGAAAAAGTAACGCACCAACGCGGAGGGAAGAACGATCCGCGTGCAGCGACAAAAAGAAGGCAAAGTTGAACCTTTTGATCAAGGAGAAAATGAAGAAAAAGAAGAAACTCACCGGAAGAGAAAGACGTAATCCAAGTGTGATCGAGTACTATGACTACGATGATCTCGATCAACAGGATCGCGAGTCGTCACCGATAAGCGAGCAAGAGCAAATAAAGAACAATTATCAATACGAGAACATTATCGACTCGTACGCGGGACATGGTAATCACAAGTGCACTCCGTAAAATTAAACAACTTACGTAAATAAAGTTTCGCCAGATTTCGTAATCCACTTGAGTCGTCGATTCAGCGTTGAAGTGAATTATTGACGAATATATCGTTAGAAAGATACGACAAATTTTAAATTGTTCGCTGCGCGCATAAAACAGTGTTTATAAGCGTTCGGATACTTTCACGGGCCTGGAATCTATTGTGCGTTAACGCGAATTTTTGAAGCAACGATAGATTAAAATGTAACATTAATTATTTGCAAACTACCTGAGTAAATCTAAGTCTCTTTTTCACTTGAGAATGTTATCTGTGTTACTCGCTTCTTCTGAAAATTTAGTAAAATTTCAACAGTCACTGAAATCACTAAAATTCTCGGCTACTGGTTTCAATTTTCGTCCCAAACATTCGTCGCATCCATAATGCAACCGTAATCTCGAATAAATCGCGCAGAAAACTCGTGTATTTTTCAATAGTAGCGGAAAGTAACCAAAAGTGTCCACAATCCACGGAGAAGATAAAGGACGAGCAAGAGGAGGCGATCGAGAAGGAAATGAAAAGGAAGGAAAAACTCCAAAACAAAAAGCCGAAACAGCAATTCCTTAGCCCGGCTGCGGACACGAAAAACGCAACTATGATATCAAAATCGCCAACGCGATCGACGAAAGTCGTGGAGGAGGAACGATCTTTCGGCAATCAACGAACAGGATCAAGGTGAAGACAGGTGAAGACATTAGTCGCGAGAGGTCAGTGCTGAACTCTCGAAACAAAATGGTAAAACCTGTGAAATAAATGCGACACTGACCTACTGCGTAAGAAATTGAAACACCTAGGAAACGTTCAAGCTTAAATAATGATACTAGTGTGTCAATAGGTTGAACGAACCGGTGGGGAGAAACGAAGACAAGTTTTTAGATAGTGATACAAATGAGGCAATAATGGATCCGGAGAAGTATTTCCTGAAGATGGATGCGAATTTAGACGTGATCGATAACTTCTTAGATTCAGACATTCAATATCTGGACGAAAAGTACGCTAGTCGAGTTTTAATATTTAACGCGTTCTCTATGTCTTTTTTTCTTCTTTTTCTTTTTTTCATAGAGTCCAAATATTTTCCTCCGTTAGATCACTTCATTCTATTTCGATCGAATTTCATTTTCAAAAATTTTAACATTGAAAGATGTATGAATTCTCATGTCTTTGTGTTTCTGGTTCAGAATTGAACACGTGGATAATTATGTAGTAAGAAATTCTACAAGAATGTAGAATTGGTTTTAGAAATTTTTACTGTAGTCACTTTGAAATTTCACTAGCACAATCCGGTACTAGAAGTAATATCAGTAATAATACTACTTATAAAAAGAACTCCACTAAAAGAACTACTTATCTTTTTAAGAAATATTTAATTTAATTTATCATACGGAATATTATTCTTTTTTTCCATTGTAGATTTTTTTTTTTTTTTTTTGAGTCAACACTTTGTTACAATTCTTCGTTGCATTTTCACCCACGTGTTGACTAGAAAAGGGAAAGTGTCTGACAGCGTGAAACCACTGTACGAAGAGTTGAAAAAAATATACGATTGGAACGAGGACGAAAGTAGAGAAAGTAAACCACGAATTAAAGGAGATCAGAGAATGTACCACGAATCCAATGACAAATCCAAACCGTGCTCCACCGAACCGTCAAAAGATCAAATTGATCCTTCAGAAGTTCGCGACGATCCGACCGAAACGTCCGGTAAATATCATCTAATAAGCACGAGTGATCATCATTCTCAGAGAAATACAAAGTGTGAAAAAAAGAAATTCAAAGTTTAGTCGTTCGAATGAATAATAATTCCATATCTAGGTTCCACTTTTTCAAAATCGTTCTCTCTAAAAAAAAAAAAAAAAAAAAACAAATGTACACAAGTTCACAGTCACAGCTCGATGATCCAGCCAAATCAAATTGCAACTACGGAAATTTCGACTTCAGCTTCCAGCCCCAACTTGCTGCCACTTTTGCTCGTTCACGCCGGATCGGGGAAATCCGAAATTGGCGAGAGAATTTACCAGAGCGTATCATCTGGCGAACGCGAGGGTCCCGCCACTGCTGCGAGCGCCAACGTTTCCCAAAGTAATTATTTCGCCCTTAAAAGCACGGACGATATGTTTAAAGGCGGGCCGGAGCAAGGCAACAACACCGGGGAGAAATTACGAGGACCTGGCCGCGCTATCGAGACCGCCCGTGAATGGCAAACACAAAAGGTAAAGGAGAGAAAAAAAAAGAAAAGAAAAGAAAGGCAAAAAGAAAGAGGGTGAGAGAGAGAGAGAGAGAGAGAGGAAAGAAATGAAAGAAGAACAGAATAGAATAAAAACCCAGGCGTTTCCAATAAATTATTGCCTCGACTTACTTTCTTTCGCTCTATAAACCTTGAATCGCAGGTGAGCGGGGTGAGAAACGAGGGGGCCAAAGGGAGAGACGCCGTGAGCTGGTCATTAACGGACCGGGGGCAATATATTGACACAGATTCTCAGCGTTCTCCTTACGGCGATCGTAAATATCCGGCGTTGCCGCAGTCGACGGAGCGGGAACGCGTCCAAAATATAGATCGCGAGAAACAGACGATCGTTAGCTCGAGGGACCTGCACGAGTCTTTTGTCGAGCCGGTTGAATGGTTCGACGATTTCGATAAAGACGCGAGAGTCAGGCTGGCCAGAGGCTTGAAAACCGTCGATACCGACGCGCTCGTCGCTCGTCCCGTACCCGGCGCCACGAAATACGAAAGAAATTTGGTTAATGGTTCCATCGATAGGCCACGGAAAATGGAAAATCGGACGAGCTTGAAGACTGAAGATTCGTCGTTCGATACTCGACTGTCCGAAGGCGGCAGCAGAGTCAAAAGAGAAATTGCGTCACCTTACGACACGTATTACGAGGACGGGGATCGATACAATCGCGATTACGAGCAGGCGGACGACGATGAGGACGATCTTGAGTTTTTCAACTCGTACGAAGATGTGGACGGGGAGAATGGTCAGGGGCTGTCGAGCGAGGAAAATCTTCAACGATTTTCGTACGATTACGGGGATGATTACGAGGACGTTGCGGAGAACGTAGATTTAAAGAGGGAGGAGCCCCGCGTCGGGAAGAAGCATCGTAAGAAAGTGTCGAAGAAGAGGAAGAAAAAGGATCGCGTTGGTAAATCGAGCGACAATCACGGGAAACGCAGGCATCGCAAGAAGCACTCGAACGATTCAACGACGAAAGATCGTAAGAGTCACGAGCGTGAGAAAAGCGCGTCGAAGAGCGGGACTCGTCGCAACATTGAAAAGAGCAAAGTCACGCAGAACGAAGGGGAAGGAGAGGATCGTGACGACGTAGAAGGAGAGGACGTGAGTGAATCCTTTTTAAGCAGTTTTAACAAAATTTGAAAGCGTGAAAAAAAATATATATAACGCGCAACTTGATTTAAAAAAGAAGGCTCGCCGAAATTCGGTAATATTTTAGACGACGAACTCGGACAACGACAACCAGAGAGAGAAGTTCACTAAGCTTCTGATAACAACCGACGACATGGAGGACGAGTCGCAGATGGACTCTGCTCTTCGCGGCGAGCTCGCTGGCAAGATCGTGCAACAGATTTTCGATCAGGTGCAGAAGAACGAGGAGCTGAAGGTGTCGTTGGGACCGGGTCTCTACCAGAAACACAAAACCAGAGACACCGCGGCAGCTGAGAAATCTTATCGCGAGACGCTCAACGACGACGAAGTAGGTTCATAATTTCTCTTTTGTTTTCTCTCTCTCTCTCTCTCTCTCTCTCTCTCTCTC
>WIUT01001992.1:0-26219 GCA_010645135.1 Tetragonula clypearis
ATTTACATCTCTGACAAATTAATAACGCGAAAATTACAAACACACACACACACACACACACATATATATATATATATTCAGAAATCATTTAAATTCCGCAAATCGGATTGGTCAAAATTAATTTGAGATTGATCCAGTCGTAAAATCTCTCTCTCTCTCTCTCTCTCTTTCTCTCTCCGTGCAGTATTCTAAGCGTTCTCTCGCCGTGCGAGCAACCCTCTCGCGATTCGAAAGGTCGAACAAAACGCGTCGAAAGAGAAAGAAGAAATCCGCGAGGCGTGACCGGTTTGTCGATTCATCTTGGATCACCTCCGCTTCGCCTTAAGGTCGAGCCGGATTTAAACGCGACGAATCCTAGGCGAGAATGAATTTTTTAGCTCCCGACCCTGGAGATATATTTACAAATATGTATAAGCGGCGGACGTAAATGCCATAGCAGCTTTCCCGAAGACGTGTCGTCTGGCTTGCTAAAGTTGGTTTCGAAACACTGCTCGTCAACGCAACCATAACCGAATAACCGCCGCTCTCGTAAGAACAGTGATTTCATTGACGAAATCTCGTGGAAGTCGAATTGGCTCTTTCGAACTTTTTCTTGGTTCTCTGATTTTTCTCTAACGCGTCACTATCGACGTTCGATTCTCGAGAAATGAACGATTTGCCAGTTTTGGAGTTTGTGAAGTTTGAATTTCAAGATAAATTCGAAGAAACGTAGTATTCACGTTGTTCCTTTAATTTATGGATTAACTATGGTCGCTCCTGAACGAACGTCCATCCTTACTCGTATAAGGATTTTGTAAATGAATTATTGTAAACAGTTCCGTTTCATAAGGGATATTGAATTTCGAAATTTCGAAACTTACATTGCGTAACAGAGGTAGATAATACCTAATAAAAATTAACGCTGATTAACGCAATCTGTGCTTTGTGAAGAAAAAATACGTACAGGTCTCTTAGGAAATTCAAACTCCATTTTTTAATTAATTCTCTAATTTAATCACGTGGATACGCACGGATTTCAATTCCTAAGAAACAAGCGACTTCGTTCGTCGCAGAAATAAAAGAAAAACAACATAGACAATGGTAAATTCTACAATGAATTATAAAAATTTGTTTTCAAATTCACAAAGTACGCAAAGTAAAGTGTTGAAATTTCGCTTTTCAAAAGAGGATAATTCCACTTAGAACAAATAAGACAAAAATAGAAAATAAAACTTTTCTTCCCTCTTCGTTGGAAAGTGAATCTCTGTCTGAGATTTATACTATCGATCTCAAGTATGGAACTCGTCCACTTGTTTACGAAGCTGTAAACGTATTACTTCAATTGAAAAAAAAAGAAATCTAATTTCTAATCCCTCTTTAATCTCTTAATTACTAAATACACTAAGGATTTATGGAATTTCTATATTATAATTCGCAAAAGAATGTATAGAATATCTAGTCGTGTCCATTTCACTGTTGGCATTTCATCGATGATCAATGATCAAGCGCATGGGCTCTCGAAAATTTACATATCCGAACGCGCGTGGGTTTGAAACGATCGTCAATACGATAACGATCGTTATTGACGATTAACGCTTAAAAAACGCGGCTGACTCGTTATCCGACAGATCGCGATGGCACGTACAAAAGGCTCATTGATGACGAGACAGGACTTGGTCTCGGTCCACTTATCACCAGGGCGACGTCGCAAGCACATTCTACTTGCGATTTGGGCCACGTGTATACACCCCTGTTCAATAGTATTAGGTATCTTACATAGTCTTAAACAGGTATTACGTTAGACACCTGCTGGTCTTATTTCGTATATCAAAAGAAAGATTATTAAGAGAACAGATTGTTAGTCGTCGAGAATATATTCGCATTCTTCTCTCAAGCCTATCGGAGCTCTCTGTCATTGTTAATTTCTTCATTTCATTTCTTAATTTCACGCACATATTGATTCTGAAGGGAAACTTAATAACAGTTCTTTTATCGTGCGATGATACAAGATCAACTTTAACGACAAGTGTCTGCAATATTCGTTTCGAGAAATGCGGGAATGCGTGTGAAAATCGACAGTTCAATCATAATACACGTACGAGTAGGCAAGACGAAATGAAATGAGATTGTTATACGATCACTTTTCACAAAGTAATGTAACAGCTTAAATTATCGATAATTTTTTTCATTGTTATTGGTTACATTCTGTCGAAAATTAAAATAAGAAATCAATATTCATTTGGATAAAAGTCGTAAGCTTTTAAGCAATTGCAAAAAGAGATCAAATTTTTGATATGTCGCTAATTCATGCAAATTCAAACGAAATTCATAGAAATTGATCTCCAAGTAGAAACCATACTATTGTTTCATTGCACACACACCCACATATATATATATATATATATATATATATATTTGTTCTTTGTTAATTTTATTCGATTCTCTTTCGACGACTCGCGATAATGAGATGATCATCGCAGAGGCGAGTGTTCATTTTCTTTGAACGGCAAAATTTCTCCAAAATTCGCGAGAATACGTTCATTTGATCCTTTATACGAACAGGACGGCGAATTAACTCGCCTTTTGTGAGAAATATTGTCCGGAAAGGTGAGCGAGATTAACCATTTAAATGCCTCGGGTGGCATTAAACATTTGCTCGTCACGTCGCGAGTAATCCGCTCGTCACGTTTCTTCAACGTTTGTTCTGCGTTTCTCTGCGAATTTCCATGTTCATTTCACCGTTGAAACGACATGACGCACAAACAAATGCACGTTCAAAAGTTGGACAGAATTTTGGACACGACGAGAGTTTCAAAAAACACGTGATAATCAGTCGCGTCAATGTAGAAAGAAAAGTAGCACGTTTCATTTATGAACAATGAGATTTCATAATTTTGGTCGACCAATCCTCGATGATCTGGAAATTGAATTAAATCTAACTTGACAATCTTTATTTAAGTAAAGAGGGGAGCTCGATTCCCATCGGGTTTTTCTTCAATTTTATTTTCTGTTTCGTTTTACAATTTTGCTCTCCAACATTGGTAATAGTGAACGATATAGACAATGATAGATTTGCAATGACATAGTGAGTAGACAAGTCTAGAATGGAACTATAGATTGGTAATTCCAACAAAAATATACTGTATGATGTACGAGTAATTGGCAAGTTTTTGCAAAATAAAGATATCACACAATCGTCATATCGTCCGTGCTGTGTTTAAGTTTAAGAATAAGGTTTTCGCATAACATTGTCCTGTCACTAAGTAGACATTGACACGATTTTCAAATTTTAGTAATTGTAAAGACGTAGTGTATAAAGTTTACGTTTAAACTTAAATTTTCGAAGAAAAAGGCAATATTTCCTTCGGATGGTAAAACAATTCGAATAGTAATAGAATAATAAGAGTTCGGATAAAGGAGGATTTTATTCTACATTGCACACTTTTTCTTGATCGAAACATGCTGCTTTTCGCATCGATGTATGTGTATACCGTAATCCTCGTTAGTTCCGGTATTAAACACAATACGAAATAATTCACGATCGAACGTGGTGTTATCGGCCAGCAACCCAATTCGTTCTCCAAAAATGTGGAACAGCCTCGCACAACAATGCGGTTCTACGATCGCCGCGTCGGTTTGCCAACATTGGACGCCTCGCTTTACGCAATAATCGATGTTGAAACGGTGTAATCAGCAGTTCTTCTTTTTTTTCTTCGTCTTCTTCTTTTTTTCGCAGTCCTCATTACGGAATCTCTAAGCGGGACGATTTCTTGCCCAATTTTCAGAATATCGATCTCCATCGTCGTTTCTTTTCTTTTTTTTCTCTCTCTCTATTTTATTTTATTTTATTTTATTTTATTTTTTTTTTTCTTCACACACGAGCTCCAACCTTAAAATCGCGCTCCGGTTGCGAAAGAGAAGGACAATCGAAATCGCAAATCGCTCCGTTCAAGTTGGTCGAGAGAGAGAGAGAGACGATGACGATTCCCCCCGCGGATTCTCCTTCTCTTTCTGTCGGGCCGGTTCGGTAATTATGCTCGTGCACGAATGGCCTATTTAATTCAATGAAACGAGCCATTGACGAGCCTATTCAGCCATACGGCGAGCCACGAGGTCACGTAACACAACAGACCACACCCACACGCGGATGCACGCGAGCGTGTATCACGCCCACGCAATTGCGCGTACTTACATGCATGCGTCGTGTGCATACACAAGGAGAGCGGCGCGGGCACGCGTGATCGTACGATTAATTTGATTTTACGGCTGGCCAGTCTCGCCAGATCGTATCCGGAGGAGTACGATTCGCTGGCAAAACGATTCCGCAAGCTGCGAGCTGCGAGTTCACCATTTCGTGAAACCATCGTCGAGGCTCGTTGCGACGCGAGAACAGTCGAGATTTTCGTTATGTTATTAATTGGTGGGTAACTAACTGTTTGTTAGTAGATTGCGGATCTTTCATATTTTTGTGAAAATAATTTTCAAAAAAGTAGAACCTAGAGACTTTCTTCGTCCGAGTCTACCGACTCCGGGGACTGTATTTGAAGTACATATTTTATACATGTTCTATGGATTTTTTTTGCAAATTTATATTTTTGTGGAACTAATCAAACAGGGACTGTGTTTTAGACACTGTTTTATACATGTTCTATGGATTTTTTTTGCAAATTTATATTTTTGTAGAAATAATTGAACAGGGACTATGTTTTAGACATTGTTTTATACATGTTTTATGGATTTTTTTTGCAAATTTACACTTTTGCAAAAGTAATATGAAAAGTAGAATCTAGGTAGAGATTTCTTTCAGTTGTGAAATATTCCAACGGATACTATATTTTAGATGTTTTACGTGCGTTTCATGGGCTTTTAATGCAAATTTATATATTTGTATAAGTAATTTAAAAAGTAGAATTTAGATTAGAGATTTCGCCTATTAGATATTCCGACAGATACTATTTATCTGTTTTATATACGTTTTACAGATTATTATGCGATTTTATATTTTTGTGAAAATAATTTGAAAAGTAGAATCTTGGTAGAGATACGCTTCATCTGTTTAATATTCCAACAAGGACTATATTTTACGTGTTTTATGTATATATTATAGACCTTTATGGAAATTTATATTTTTGCGAAAAGTAGAACCTAAATAGAGATTTCATCTATCAAATATTCCAATAGATACCGTATTTTATGTACGTTTCATGGAATTATATATTTTTGTGAAAATAATTCCAAAAAGTAGAACCTAGGGATTTGTTTCGCCAACATCGCAAAAAGATATTAGACGTTTTATGTATTTTCGTATATTTTTCATAGAATGCATCTATGCATTTTTTGTAGCTTCAAGTCTATTCTTAGTAATTACTATTTCTATAATAATCTTGGAACTTACTCTCTCACTCGTCGATCGAGAGACTCATAAAAAAAAAAAAAAAATAGTCTTTCGTCTAAAAAAGCAATCATCAAAAGAAGAGATGAAATCTGCAAAATTCTGCAATTGTTTTGATAGTAACGACGGCAATAATTCTACGTTCTGAAGTTTCCACAAAAATATCTAGATTAAGATGAAAAGACAGCAAATGAGATCGGTATTTCCCAGTCCATCGAGTCGGGATTCGTTTTACTCGTTCGTGTGCCGCACGTTGAAAACGATTGCCAGCACACGTTTCAGTAAATTTCCGCGTTTCTCGGCGAAAAGCCTGTGAGAAAACACGGAGCCAAATCCTTTCCCATAGAAAGCATACGAGCACGCGATTTCAAAATTTCTTCTTCGAGGCTTTACGTTCGAATGAAGGCAAAGCAGAATGAGATCGTAAGCGAAGAGCGAGGTATAATCAGCGGTTGAATTACCACAGAGAACACGTAACAAACATTACGAATTATTCGTTGCACACTCACACGACAACTGGCCCCGATTTCTTCTTCCATACTTTCTCGCTGGTTCTTCTGTCCGAAAAACCAGGCAACCATGCTGCGATTACCGATTGCCGAATCCCTCGGGAGCGAATCTCTCCCTATTGCATGCTGCTCTGCTCATGCTCTGCTCCGTGTCATTCGTTATGGAACAGTGATGTTGAGAATTTTGCGATTGGGAAATCCTTAGCCATCAATTAGTATCCAGCGAGGTTTCTCGTCGCAGCGGACGAGAAAATTTTTTAATTCCACGTGTATTTTGTAACAAAGTTGTTGACACATTTTTGTTTTTTGTTTTTTGTTTTTTTTTTTTTCAGCGTTTCTTAACTCGCTGTAGATCGATACTTTGCGTATCAATGCTTCGCCATATTGCGACGTGTTGTTTAATTTCGTTAAATTTGAAACTGGAGATCCATCGAGTAATAAAACTTGGAGGATAAATTTAACTTTCGATTCACGGAGCAGAGATTAAAATTTATCAGATCGATGCTGTTACATGTTGATCTATTAATCGCAAATATTACACCTGTATCCCCCACACCAAAGTGACTGTTCGCGAATAATTTGCGAACCGTAAATGCTCCTTACCAAGGAAGCGATGAAGGAAAATTTTCAGACAGTCAGACTTTGGTACAGAGAAAAAACAAATGAGTTATAATCTCAATTACTTGCTAAGATGCAACACTTGATTTCCCATTTTCTCGCAAATTTCTCTACCACGTGTCTATTGGAGGCTATTGACGCGAGAGCACATTCTCTCTGTAAAATTATTTCTATCAGATTGGCGAGAATCCTCGCGCACGATTATTATTAATACGGAACCAGACAGCGAAGCATACTCGCGACGAATCTTCGTTGAACGATAAGACAGAGAGAGGGGACGACCGTGTTATCATCGTGTAGTTGGCGTTCGTCGCGCGAAAGCGTATTGCTGGCACTCGAGATGACGATGGCACGTTGCAATCGGCGGGGTTATGCTCCTACTTACGAGGAACGATGAACGCGGTTAGCCTAGATCACAGTCAGACAGAGAAGGCAGCGGCTCGTGCTCGTGCACCAGAGCCGAGCGAGCAGAGCGGACGTATATATACGCGGGGTATATAACGCCGCTCGAAGGGGGCCACGTGATAAAATCCGAGGCGAAGCCGACACCTCGTGGAGAACACGACACCCTTTTCTGCAGCTGCAGGCCAGCCGATTTCGCTCGCGTTGCAAAAGCTCCGCTTTATCCTCCGAGAAACCTTTTACGAATTTTTATTTTTTTTTTTTTATACTTAACCCTTTGAACTGATAGCAAATTTCGAAGGTCGTTTCACGAATCGCTACACTTTGAAAAATTATCGAAGATGAGTTGTAATAAAAAAAAAAGAAAAAAAGAAAAAAGAACATCGAGAAAGGAGATGTTTCCGAATGGTCGTCAAACATTGAAAATTGGAAATGAACGAAGATGGAATTTGAAGTTCGATGATTCGAGCGACTTCAACGGCGAAAGTGCTTGGAGATTAATCGAAATCGAGGAGATTAGAGAAACTTTGATTCTTTGTCGGTTAGTTTTTTTTATCAAGCGTCAGCATCGACGAGTAACGAAACTCTTGGAGATTCAATGGAACGAAGACTAAGAAACTTTAATTCCCAATTGTGCCGTGGCAGATTATTTCCATTCGTTTTTACAGTTGAACATTTCGAGCTACGGAAAAGTGTTGGTAATACGTATTAACTCGTCTTCTGCTCGTCGAGAGCGAGATTTTCATTTCCCATCTGAAAAAAAAATTTGCGACGGTTTTGCCTCGTACTCTGAGAAAAATTCCAACTCCAGTTGTATGGCAGATGGTCGCGAATCATTTGATTCAGTCAGTTTTTTGCCTGGCCATTCTGAAATGTCGTTTCCGCGAAATGAATGGAAAAGAACCGGAACAAACGGAAGTGATCGGTTCTTAAACCACTCTACGTGCGTCCAGGGCGCTGGCAGTTTTTTTCGAAGGAAAACTGCACGCGTGCATCGGTGCATCGGCGAGTGACTTCGTCGACGCGTTTCGCGCGGAGACCTCGACTCGTGCAACCTACCTACCTACATAAACACGATGCTGCTCCGCTTTGCTTTCCGTTCTCCTTACGAGCGCCGCTGCCTGCATTGCATCTCCTCGAGAAAATGAGAGAAAGAGGGGGAGGAGAAGGAGGCAGGCAGGTTGCGAAAAAAGGTCGAGAGTTGAGAGTAGGCAACCCAATTTTGCGACGCTCGCCGCCTCTAGGTGTGTTTCGATGTAGTGTCGCGCGCGGTGTCAAGGTCGGCGCCGAGCCATTTTTCCAACCAGTCAGAAGTGTCGGTCGTTCTGAAGTTGATCCCGAATCCACCACCGGGATCGCGAGATCTTTCTTCGCGAGAGATGAACTCCTTCTTCCCAACGAAGCTCCTCTTCCGTGCGACACTTCATTTCGCGAAATTTGAGAAATTTCGATCGTCGCTGGCCCGTTTGTCGAGTATTCGACTGTCTGATCGAACCTAATCTCTGCGGTGTAAACCGGTGGCAATAAATTATTTATTATTTCCACGATTTCCAAAGTTAGGCAGGCGCCTAATTTTGTTTCACTGTGTCAGATTTCTTTCAATTCTTGCAAGTATTGTTCCTTTATCAAATTGTAATTTTACTCTTTCGATGGCGACGATGATGATGAAGAAAAAGATCGAAAGAACACGAATAGAAATATTTAAAAGAAAACACAAGTTTTACATGGTTGTGATACTAACAAACGTAGAATAATTGTATGAAATTCCTCAGCTAGGAAATCCTACGAATTACAAATGATTGTAACCTGAAGTTGTTAAATTTTGAAGATCACGTGCATTCGAAAACTAGCGGCACGAGGATTACACGTAAAACTCTCATATCGCAGCTCGTGTAAATAAATTGCCAACTTTCAGTTTCCCATCCCATAAGCGTTTTCCCCTCTCTGATCGTTCGATTTTCAGTGCATCGGCTTGCTCCGATTCCACCCGCGCTAATAGATACCCAACACTCTCGATCTCTCCGACACATGTTCACCGAGATTTATTATTCCGGAAGTGTCGTCACGTACGCGACACGTTTCTCCGCTAACGAGCAAATTTTTCTCTCTCTCTCTCTCTCTCTCTCTCAAGAGAGAGAGAGGGGAGAGACACGTTCGCCGATTCCGCGAGGTTCGTGTTGCTCACGCGAACCGAGCGAAAGTTCCTCGCTCGGAGAACGAACGTCGACGATCGATCGGGTCTTGGAATTAATTCGGCGATCTGCCGATCAATCTCCCTCGCAGTTTTCAACGGAATTCGATCGTGAAACAGGGACAAGTGGGAGGGGGGTGGTTTGTGCCTCTATGTCATAGAAGTAGGGCATGGTTGGAAGTGCCTCTCGATATCGTCGCTCGAGATTCTGGAGCCGCTTCGTCGTCGAATAGACAAACTCGATTCACCCGGATCGCGCGCCTCTGTGTGTGTGTGTGTGTGTGTGTGTGTGTGTGTGTCATGGGCATTCGTGCATCGCGTGAGATTGCGTTACTTTCCACCGTTATTTTATAGTCGCGAGCGGTTGCTTTTAAGAGCGACGCGTGGGAATTGACGAGACCACGCCGTGATTTCGATCATCGTCAGTATACGTACGCAGGATGCGTTACAGTGTTCTATAGCTCTACTCTACCGTGTCCTGTAGGCGAAACCAAGACCAAGAAATGAACTCTTCAAGACCCCATGAATGATTTATTAAAGAACACACGATGCACTGTGTCTGCCTGTTTCTTCCCTTTGTCGATGCCGAAAATCGATATAGAAAATTTGAATTTATCCTCGTTTTCTCCACTCTTCTTTTTTTTTTCCACGTAGAATCGCGCTCCTACTTGGTTATATGCGCCTCGATTTCTCCGATGAAAGTTCTATATTTTAATTGTCGATCGTTCTAGCGTTCTTCGAGTCTTGTCTGAATTTGAACTCCCATCATATCGAGAGAAAACTCACCGATAGAGGAGAAAATCAGCGGGCTTCTATCACGTGAATCTTCAGTTGTAATAATGACAATTACAAACTATTATCCTCCGACAATTCCACTGCATCTTGACAGGGCATTAACATTAACAATTTACGTCAATGGAAATCAGACACGATTGAACTTAATTTGTATCAGCCGATCGATATTTGATTTAGTAGAATTAATGGATTTTTTAAAATTGAAACAACTTGCTAGCAACACTTGTTCCATTTTGTTAGAGAATTTAGTTGAAACAGCGAAACTGGACTCCAGATTTTCGTTGATCTTTAACATTTCCAACTAGAGAGAAAGGAGGTCTCTGTGATGAATTCGTAGATGAAGTCCGTTCGATGAGGTTCTTGTTTTCTGATCGTCGCCGCGGCTTTCCTCAATAATAATTTCCTCTCGTCAAGCTTCTTCTATTTTCCGAGGCTGGCGAACAGTTCAAATAGAATGCAAAATAGAATGCGAATCGCGTGGACGCGGCCGCTGTCGTATCTGGGACGAATTTTACAGAAATCTGAAACGCAAATCCCCTTTCTCTCGTTCGTTCCGTTCTCGAAACGAACTCGACGTCGATTTCTCTCTCTCTCTCTCTCTCTCTCTCTCTCTCTTGTTCTTTTCTTCTTTTAATACCGACCGAGTGCATAACACTCGCGTGACGAAGGAAATCGTGTCGGATCGCCAGCGAGCAACGATGAATATTGCTGCTGCAGTCGGAACTGCACGAGGGAAAGTCGAAGAGTGAAGAAACGTTTCCAGCGATCTGAACTCTTTAATTTTACGTTGACAGATTACGTTGTAATAATCGATCGATTCGACTGCGGCGATTGCTCGACGTTGTTCTCTGCGTTTTTTTTTTTTTTTTTTTTTTTTTTTTTTTTTAAAGGAAAAATTAGAAGAGTTTGTAGAGTTCGTAGACTTTTACAGTTTACAGTATATAATAAATTTAAGGGAATGTGATCGAGAAGTAATCAGACTAGATTTATAGAAGTCTTATTCTTCTATTATTCAACTAAATTCACTTGGCTTTCATTCCTCTACTGTTGAATTGATACAGCGATCCCAGATGCTTTTTAACACCAGAATTGGCCAGAATGGTAAAAATGAGCCAGTTCATAATTTTTGGTTAGATGAAAAACATTATGTCGTTAGAGAGTTAAATTACTTTTATTATTTAACCAAGTATAAATAATGTCTCTGATGGAAATTTTAATCTAAGAGTAGTAGGAAAATTTAGCAAGCAATACGCTTTTGTAAAAATATAATCGAATCTTGAATCATTCATCTTTTTTCCCTTAATATTCTTTTCCTAATTACGATGAAATGAATGAAAAAAAAAAAAGAGAAAAGAAAAGGTGAATCTTTCTATAGAAGCAAGAAACTCTTATTAAAGAGTTTTCGTTGTAGATGATGTCAAAAAAGAAATAACAACAACAGAGATACATTAACAATTATATTACAACGACAGTGAAAAATGATAATAATAACAGTAATAAAACCAGAGCCTTCCCAAATTATTCGGTTCGATTCAAAGCGGATTTTACACGCAAATAAATAAAGTCACGGATATACCTATATCCGGAAAATTAACAAAGAAAGAGAAAGAAAACAGAAGACGCATCGATAAGATAAAACGCATTGTTTTTGGAAGAAAGTGCCGCGTTCGACTCGATAGTAAAGGGAAAAAGACGCTTTATCTTATCTACGATGGTTAAAACAAAACGTCAGGAATGCTACCGCGGTAAAACGGTCCGTTTAAAGCGCATCATGCACAATGGAGCGGACGTGGTGCCTGTTTTTCACCGCTTAGGCCAGTCGCCACAAAAACGACCCTTTGAAGCATTCGCCATTTTCACCTGCTCAGGAGCACCGGCTCGAGACAATGCTGGAAAGCTTGAGAAATTCGTCGTTTTTCCTCTGTTATGCTTTCGTTATTACGTACTATGTATACTTTCTATTAACCCGTTAAGTGCTCCCTGGTTGAGCATGCTCCTCCCGGTGGCCATTCTGCTACCAATCACCGCTGGTTTCCATACTCGGTTCGATAATCTGCGCTAATGTTGAATCATGCTATTGATTAGTTGGTTGTTGTTGCATTCGAATCCTCTCGATCTCCTGGCGAATCCAATGGGCATTCAATTTAAAAAGTATCACACCCTGAGAGTTACTTTGCAGTAAATGTAATAATATTTTCAGTGGCTGATTATTCTCACGCCGAGAATCTCTCTCTCGCTCTTTCTCCCTCTCCTTGTAAGGGATCCTTGCTAGGTTATTAGATCAACCTAGAAACATCGTTTAAAACTTCGCTTCGAGATTTGCAGGTGCGAACGCCGCCGGAATATTTCTGGCTCTCGGTCAGGCGAATATTTGAAATCAGTTCGCAATGCGGACGATTTTTACGTACTCGTTCGCGTGTATAATGTAACGTTCGGATGATCCGAGTAATCCTCGGATTTGATTACCGGTGGAATTATCGGTTTGCATTTTTCACGATTTCACGACGACGACGCGGAATATTGAACGCGGTTTCACGCGATTTCACGTCGCGAAGCGCGTTTCTTCGTCGCAAATTTTCGAGGCAAATTACATCTCCTCTCGAGATTGGTCACAGGCAACAAGGTGTTAATTCTCTTTGGGATTAATCGCCGAACGCGTCCGAGGGAAAGAGATAGACGCCGGTTAATCGTGGTCTTTAATCCAGTCCAACTTTCACTTTTCACCGGTGGAGAGAAACCGTGGCACGTTTTTCAGAGCGGACGTAATAATTTGTAGAAAATCAAACGTTGAACGATCACGGGTTTATTTTATCAGGATATTGTTCATTATTAATTCTCTCTCTCTCTTTCTTTTATTTTAAGATCTGTCTGTCGCGTGAAATTTACACATTTTGCTTATTTGACGGCGGGTATTTAATTTTTTGTAAAGCAAATTTTATTCAACAAAAGAATACACATCTTTCTTTCAAAAATTCAATAAAAAAAATAAGGAAGAAAAGTGACAGATATTAAAGATACGGAAAGAAGTTAATTCTCCATAAATAGAATTCCATTTGCTTACAAGAGAAAGCGATTATCTCGATTTTTTGCAGCTCTTTGGTTCAATTAAAAATCTGTTTTTCTTTTTTTTTTTTTTTTTGCATATTTGGATACATTTAACACTGAAACTACCAAAATGGTCCAAATGACCAATTTAGATATTTTCTACATGTAAGACATGTATTTTTTCGCAACGATCTTTCGTAAAACGTACAAATAAAAGTATACTCCATCGTGTCGTAAAGTTTTTCTACTTTATTTTTTTTCTTCGATGTCTCTGACAACCGAATCACAGAATTCGAGTGAATCACCTGCATATATTCATCGTGTTTCGAATCGTATTGAAATATATTTGTAGAAATAGAAAAATAGAAGTAGAAATATTGATAGGATCGTATAACCGATGGCAGCGAGCGTGTTAAAATTTAGGAAAAGTTCAAACTATCTCAAACAGGTTCTTCCATTTCTCCTCGTGGCGAGCAAACCGTTGCACAATGTGAGTGCATAGTTGGGTGCAGCACAATGGGCATTAAGTAGGGACGTTAAGCTATCTTTTGTACCTGACGAGAGCAGCGTGGAGGCAGTAACATCGTTTGTATTGATGCTCCCTGACAGGTAACAATTTATACTCCTTTACAGCCTTTTTGTTAGCACGATTTGCGTTTAGACTCGCGCGCGTAAACAGAACAGAGGCTCATGAATACGCAAAATAGATGATAGATCAGGCCGTCGGATAACAATAGATCGTCAGAAATCGAACGTTCCGATCGGCACGAACAATCGTTGAACGAAGCGAAAAATCAAATTTTCAATGATTGAGAGTGTACTCGACGCCGGTATAACGAGATTCTTTTCTTTCTTTTTTATTTTTTTTTTTTTTTTATTTTTTATTTCTCACCAAACAATTGCGCAATTGTGTCGGAAGCGCAATTCCACGATCGCAGAAGGCTGTGGAATGGTACTTTTGCAACTCATTGCCAGACATTACAATAATTCTTTGTTGATCCAGCAACAATATTTAACAAGCGAACGTTTCGTAAACGAGCGTGCAGGTGTAATTCCAGCCAGCGATGACACAATGACGGTAGCTTTTGACACAAACTATCCGTTTCTTTGTTTTCCCGGTGACCTCGATCATTTTCCCGACAAAACCGTTTTTCGAGACGTTTCGTGTCACTTGATTTTCCCTGCTCCTGTTTTCTCGAGAACATTATGCGTTCCCATCTCCTAAATCGATCAAACGACGAGATAACGCGATAACAAAAATTTCGTAAACGTAGCATTATCGTGACACGTAAATGAACTGATTGTCACACGCAGTTTTCTTGAAGTTGAAAAAACATATTCGAACAGAGTAATGATGAACAAAGGTTTGTTATATAAATAAAAGAATATACATGGTTAGGAATCCTCGTGATTTAGAAAAGTATAATCTCTTGTGGCGCTACGAATATTTCGTCGAGTTTTCAGAAATTGTAAGAGCTCTGTTCGCTTGAAATGTTGAAACGTTGAAATATTGAAGTTTGGTATTTTTTTTCACAGTTATACGTGGTGTATATGAATACAACTGTTGTATGTGCTTCGTTACCGTGCAACTAGAAAAAAAGGAAATTGTTTAATTTCCTTTCTCACAACAGACGATCAACCCGATCTTGAAAATATAGCAAATTCTACTCGAAAAGATGATTAACAATCGGTCAACGCGATAGTGGCAAAAACGACGAAGGCGAGTGAACAGCGACTTTCTCGATCTTGCGTAAATTTCGGTTCGCGTTCGGTTACATTTTACACACGACTATTAGCTCTTTCGATTGTTTCGTCCAAGATTTCACTCGCTGCTTGATGAACTGTCTCGACTATCCATTTCCCTATTGGTTTCTCCTCCCCCAATCTCTTCTGAGTTTTGAGTCCTTTTTTCTCTCTTTCAGCTCCACGCTCTTTCATTATCCTCTCCTCTTCTCTTTCTCCTTTAATGATCTGCAACGAGAACGCGATCACGCGGAAGCTTGAGTTCGTTTCTTCTTTCTTCTCTTTCCTTTTTTTTTTTTTTTTTTTTGTTGAGAAAGTGAGAAAATGAGAGATTAATAAATATTTTCTCATTCACTCGGAACTTTATACGAGCCATCGTATCATCTGCTAAATCAATTAAACGAAAAAGAAATCGATGAAATAACATAAACATCTTTCTGTAACTATGATATACGATACGTTGTTTCTCAGGGAAAGTTTCTGTCGTTTTTCCACGTTGACGAAAGATGTTTGCAGACAATTTGTTTGCCTGCATAGTAATTTTCAGTCATCAAAGTAACCTCCGTTACACTCATTATCAGTGACCTTCTTCCATCGTGTAATCGGTTTACAGATAACTTCACTGTAAAGCTGTGTGTACTGTATCGTTAGATTCGTCATTCTCTGATCTCATCTCACTTTTCGTCAAGGTTTTCGACGAAACGCATTGTTTCGAAGGAAGTATTTGAAAAATGATTAATACGAATATGTCGTTTTTTCTACGATTCAATGTTATCTGCATATGATCGTGCGACAGCCCATTTGAACAAACGAACGATTCTTGTTCTTGAAATCGAGCCGTTTGTTATAAAAGCGGCATAGGTCAAAATGGCGATCCGTCAACGTGTTCGTGCGAGAGAAATACAAATGTCCGAGATGATCAATATACAACAAGTAAATCTCCTCGAATGTTAACATCAATTTTTCCAGGTATTTGAACATCTCGATTCAAAAACCAAAGTGACTTATGCCATTCTCGAGATAAATTGTTATCTGGCCGTCAAATGAAATCGTTGTTTCTCACTTGAGATTTTGCATCCGTTTGTTTCAAAGTGTTTCACAAACTTCACCTTCTTCGTCTTTCCGTTTAATCCCGTAAGGATTAAAACCACAGTAAATGACCGATGTATTCTATGAATCTCTTCCCAGATGATTTTACAAATAAAAAAATGATTTAAACTGCTCGGTCGAAACTGCTCTTCCGTCTTTCAAGTGAAATTCGCCGCTGAAACAACCCCAACGTTGTTTGTCGTTCGAGTCGCTCGAGGAAAATCACTCGAGGGCACTCGACAAATCATTCACGACTCTACAAATGATCCGTGTCCGGCAAATATCACTAGGTCCGTGTTTCCAGCCGATCTGGCGATTTACGAGCCGTTCGGATCGTCGAGCGACGATCACCAGGCGACGTAATGGCTCTCGGTATCTAGGATTACCCGCGCGAGGAGAGGCTGGCCCTCGAGCGGAGCGGATAATATTGCGGCACGGGGAGTGAAAGCGACATGGTGAACCCGCTCACGAGGTTACCCATGTACTTTTACTCGATTCAAGCCGTATTATAGTGACTACTTACCCGGCAGTCCCTGGCATAGTTACCACCAGAAATATCGTTGGAAAGCCTGGCCGCTCGCTACTCGGCTCGGCGAGCCTTTCGAGAGAACCGACTCGCGTCTGACAGAACTTTCAGCAGATATTCCTCTTCGATACGTTATATTTTTGCCGATTCAGACGACTCTCCCTTCCAACGACGTTCCTTCTTTTGAGTTTTGAAAAAAAAAAAAAAATATATATACAGTGAAACTTTCCCAATGAACTCATATGTGGACTTTATGGACTACGGACTTTTAAAATGAATTGATCCCGTTTTTTGTTTTGCAACTCAACTCGTAGAATCTTTTGTTATTATTACGGTTGAAAGCAAGTTGTTCGATCGTCTAATTAAAAATTCATATATATTTGTATGAATTTATCCAAGGACGAGTGGCCATAGGGTCGATTGTCTAATTACAAGAATGTAGTGAAACTTTATATATTTTTATATGAATTTATTCAATCGAAGGACCAAATTGCATAGAAATCTACTGACCTTCAAAATGACAAAAAAAGAAAAAAATGAATTAGTCAGAGTTTTGCAAAAACTTATCAACTTATGGAATCTTATATTATACAGTTAAAACCAAATCACAGTCTTGGTGTCTAGTTGAAAAAAAAGTAGTCTAGTAAAAAAAGAAAAAGAAAAAATATAATGAAACTTTGTTTATACATGAATTTATCCAAAAACAAGTAGTTTGTACAATTGGGTTAAATTATACATCTTCAACATGATAATAAAATAAATTGGTCCGCGGTACAGATCCCATAATTTTCTGATCTTTGTTCTGCAAAAACTTATCAACTCATGAAATCTTATATTATAGCTTCGTGAAACACTTTGGATTAATTTTGCATTAGAACGAGTTTTGCATCGAGTGTTTGCAACAATAATTGAATTCACTGTCCGCACGAGAGTAAAAAAAAATTAAATTTCTATGGATAGTCGTCGATAGCAAGCCTTTTATTAGAAAAAAAAAAAAAAAAAAAAAGACAAAGAGTATTAAAACGAAATTTCCTTCCTCACAATCGGTTGACATATTTCTCAAAATGTCGTACTTAAATGTCCTAAACCTAAAAAAGGCCTAAAGCACACCTCGCTCCGTCTTCGCGTAACAGATACATATTCCAGCCTGCGGAAGGTCGATAAAGCGCAGGACTTGTTTGTCCTGCGAGAGAAGCCGGAATAAAGGGCTGCCATATGCCGTCGGGGACAATGAGGACGAAATAAGAATCGTCGAAGGGTGGTGTGTGCGTCTACCGGTATAGTAGGGGATCCATTGACCAGAGACCGCGAACCCTCGGCGAACCCTGAGCTGTTCTCTCCAAGGGGCCCCTCCAAGGTACGTCTCGATTCTTTCGGGGCTGCCCTTTTGCCAACGACGTCGAACCCTCCGCAGTTCCTCGCCCTCGCCTCGTTTCGACGTGGATCTCCTGGAAGGGCGGCTGGTAACCACCCTGATTCATTCACATTCGTTCGTTCTCTCGCCCGTGAGAGAAGGAGAAAGTCAATCAGTGTTCCCAACCGATGATCAGAGAGAGAGAGAGAGAGAGAGAAAGAAAGATCGG
Source organism: Tetragonula clypearis (assembly GCA_010645135.1). NCBI lineage: Eukaryota > Metazoa > Arthropoda > Insecta > Hymenoptera > Apidae > Tetragonula > Tetragonula clypearis. The sequence continues at coordinate 17,873 of WIUT01001992.1, forward strand.
GAGTAGAGTGGAGAGATTATTTAATCCTCTTGCACTGGGATGACGCACGTCGAGAAAATTTCGTCTCAAATTGCTATGTATTTAAATATTAATAAATTTATTACCTCTTAGTGATAATTTCTATAATTTAGTGATATTTCTTGGTCACTCGTTATGGTCCGTGAATCAGTTGCCAGCGCAAAGGGTTAACCTCTTGCGCTATAATGACGCACGTCGAGAATTCTTTGTCCCGAAATTGCTATATTTCCTCAGTTTCAAGTATATTTAAATATAACTCGGGCAAAACGAATAATAAATTTATTACTTCTTAGTGATAATTTCTATTCATTGATAACACACGAGTTCAAAAAGAAAGCGAATTATTGTATGCGGTTTGGTCACTCGTTATGGTCCGTGAATCAGTTGCCAGCGCAAGAGGTCAAAAGATATATACGTATTTGATCATCTGTTCAAGTGAGACGAGTATTTTGCCCTTTGTCGAATACTTTTAAGGTTGTCAAATTTATATGCTCTCTGTGCAAGAAACACCTGACTCTTTATTTATATATAGAAGTGTATTATATATATATATATATATATTGCTTATATAAAATATGAGAATACACAGAATATTTGCAAGTGGTGTCTTCGGTCAGAAAGAGAAACACGTTTCCAGATATCTGAAAAAACAATAAACAAACTGTATTATAATGATTAATAATACAGTATGACGATCTAGAACACTAGAACTTAATCGTTGGAAGATATTCTACGCAAAAAAAACCCCAGAATTGAGTCACGAGAGGTTGAACGAAATAAAGCCCCTTTCAATCCGTTCGTCGGGCAAATGCGTAAAACTTGTGTTCTTGACATTCTGTCGTTCGTTTTCGCAAGTTACATAATTTTGTATAGACAGTTGCGATCGTTCGTAGCCTTCGATAAGTTTGTATACAAGTAATTGTCGGGTTATGAATAATAGCGTGATTATATAAACCATCGATCGACTCTGCAGACCGTTCGAAATTGTCAGACACCGAAAGGATTACATCTGCCTGCCGTGTCGTTATAGCGTGCAGCTATAATTTAGCACCTTGCATTAAGCGTCTTTTCTGTTTTAATGACTCGGCGTGTACCGCGCCTGCCCGAATCAACTTTCTAGATGTAATTGATAATGTCGGGATTATACGTACGTACATACGTAGATATAAATCGAATTTGATTTGTGCGCGATATGAAAAGAAGAAAAATTTGACTCCGCGTGAGATATCTGTTTGGACAGGCACAAAGTAAAAACTTTTGTAATGACGATTATTATTACGTTCGTTAATCAGATACGTCACATTTTTTTTCACAATAATAAAGAACGATGTTGACCGAACTTGATAGAATTATCAACGAAAATCTCTATCATTCGTAAAAAGATGTATATACAAGTATTTGCGTTTATTATTTCTTTAAAGATTCGAATTCATTTGCGGGGGAAAACAAATGGCCGAGATCGCTTCCATTCGAAAATTCCCGCTCGTTCGAAGAAGAACAGTGGAAAGTCGGTTTCACTCTAGGGTCGTTGTATTATTCTAAGAAAAGTCTTGGCCGGGGGGAATGAATCGTCGATAGGTTGGCGATGAAATCCGAGTTAGTTTCGGTGCATCTGCCACCCTCTTGTTCGACCGCCATCCCCATGCCACGGATTAAAACCGGATCCACATGTACGCTAACGTTCCATGATCAATTCGTACAGTAACACATCGTTAATTTCGCGGAATTGTATAAATCGACAGTGATTCAAACTGTCTTTTCAATGGAGCCAGCGAATTATAAATTTTCTCGGCGTTTGAGATTACCAGTTTCACCAAATTGGCTGAAATTAATTAGCGAATTAGCGAATAAACTCCTTTTTTATCGGAGTCAGTAAAATTGTAAGTTTTAACATTTGAAATGATCTAATTGTCTAGGCTTAAATTATCTTGTATAATTATTGACTTTTATGTTTAATTTCAATTATTATCTGTAATTATCAACATTGAGGCCAGCTTTCAAAAATAAATTTCATCGCACGATAATAGACTACCATAGTCTAAACGACTAGTAAATATCTATCAGGCGTTAATAGTGGATAAACTGCCAAATTAATTTATTTCTTAATTTTCCCCTGCTAATTTCAAACGATTTCAATATAAATTTACATTTTTTGAGTATGTGTGAATTAAAAGTATAAAACGTTGGTAAACAATTGTTTTCCAAATACAAAATACGCGTAATAGAGCGTGTGTATGTGTGCGTATATATATATTCACACTATGTACATTTTATTTAATTTCACATTTTATTTCATTATTCTTGAAAATTCCCCACAAAGATACATCACCCATTTCAAAGTTTCTCCAATCTTTTTTACGCTTGAATCGTCGTCGGTGCCAGCGTCGATCACGAAGAATTCAAATCATCGCCGATGATTTGATTGAATTGCACCCTGCGAGAGACGTGTAATCGTGAAACGTCCTCGTATTTTTTTTTTTTTTTTTTTTTTTGAACGCGTACGTACACACAACGAGGTTTTCGAGGTCTGAGCGTGGAGGATGATGAAAAGCGGCGGTCGAAAAAGAAGCGAGGGGTTCTTCCCTCGTTCTTATTCGGCCTCTACCACCCACAGAGGCGGATCGTCACGGGATCCCGAAATGCGGGACCAGGGATGAACGCGTTCCCAGGATCCCAGGCCTCTCTTTTTCTCTCCCTCTCTCGAAACTGTATCGTTCGATTCGATTCTCCTGTTACACGCTCGCCGGGCAAAAAACACGAGAAAGTGAGAGCCCTGGCTTTCTTTGAGAAATTTGTTATGGTTCAATTAAGCCCTGACTGGCCTGGTAATATCGTCTCGTCGTGTTTCTGAGCGATGACACATACTTCGTGAACGCTCGCCGACTCTTTTGCTGAAGTCATTTATTAACAAGCGCGAGGTCTTGTCTTTATCATATTTGAATATAGAAAAATATGGAATAGATTATGCGAAAATGAGATACTCGTTCCGATATTTATCGACTAAAAGAGATCTGTTTCATGACGAGACATGAATCTCGATGAACATTCGTTGTGCATTTTAGAAAGTGATTCTCGTATGACACTTATTCCTACATTGCGAGATTTTACGTGCTTATAAAATGATGTTAACGGGACGATTTTTCGTCGTGAGTTTAGAACTCGGTAATAATTCAATTTAAGAAAAAAATTCGAAGAAAATTGATATTATTTTACTAAGAATTTTTTTACTAAGAGTCATTGATACCATTGATACTAGCAAACATAATTCCAATTGTGTCGGAGGTACACACGTTCGTTTTCATAACCCAAGTAAATCTGGCGCAGACCTCAAAATGCATTCGTATTGACCGGGCTGTAGATTTTTATATCAAAAAAAAATATAAAAAATTCCAAGATACAAAATCACGCGTAATGCTCGCAATATGATTCAAAGTTAATAAAGCTTTCTCTACGTAGAACAATTTTCTACCGAAAGTCTGTCTTTTTGATTGCCCTCCGAAATATGGAAGTATATAAATATATAGAAAATTATGCTAGAAAAAATTTTTTTAAAATTTCCTTCGCCCGCCTGTAAGGAATATTACAACTCGGTCTTCACCTTCGTTCGAGGGGTCAACGAGGGATTTCTCTTTATCCCGTGTAATACAAGAATTTCTGTATCGATACATACTCGATTGTTAAAATGTATCTCATTTGGAACTTGATCGCCTCATCGAGGGTGAAACTCGAGGACGCAAAAAGTTTCTTCGCCATCAGAACTTCGCTCGGCTACACGTCATGCTGACGTGCTGATGATTAAATCTCTCGGTAAAGAGAGAAAAAAAAAAAAAAGAAAAAAGAAAAGTTAGTCCTCTGTAAGGAGACCACGTTAATACGCGTATCTGGCCTGGAATTGAATTCTAGATTGCACCACCGAGAGAGAAATTACATCATTGAATAAGCCCAAATTTAATCCACGGTTGCTTTCGAAAGCACGTACGAGAAATTACGCGAAGATACGTAAGATCGTAGATCAATCAATTAATTATCCAATTGTTGAATTGAATTTTCATAATCGATTATTAATAAGAGCCGTTATGTAACGTTACGTCACATTGTGCGGAACTGTTGTGTTATTCTATGTTTCACTATTCTACATTGCAATGAATTTCGCTGCTCTGTGCTCAGATGTTACACTGGATTGTATTATATATTACTCGTCCAGGTATTACTTTATACTGCACTGAACTTCATTGCACTTCGCTAACATGCGCCGCGCTACGTTCCATTACGTGCCATTATGTTACGTTGCGTTCCACTGTGTTTATATTACGTTACATTACATTATGCTACTTTGCGCGTACAGTGCTAGCTTGTATTACTCCACCAGGTGGTTATTACTCTGCGTTGTTTCTACTAGTCTTCGTTGCATCGCACCTTTGTTCTCTGTGCCGTTTTGTGCATTATTACCCCATCACTTATCATCCTTCGTTACCTCTCGTATGTATGCCATTTTACATCGTGCAATCGTGTCCAGAGCAGTACGTCTTTTGAAAAAGTAATAAAATAAAATAACTTCTAAAAACAATAAAGAAATAATAATTTTACTATCGAGGAATGGTGAGAACAACGACGTACGTTCAATGCTCCCTAATGTCTCGTACATTGGATTCATCGGAAGTGAATTCGATTCGCGTGTCGATTGCAATGCAGACGCTTTTGTTGGTACAAAGTATCTGCGTGTGATATTGAAATTAAGAAAATCATCCGACGACAGCGAAACAGACGCAATTGACGAAAGGTTGCAATATACTCGAAGCAAAGAAGAAGATGGCAGTCATCAATACAAGAGGTAGGGTATCCGTGCAAACGTTTCATTGTTCTTCCATCACAGTTCTTCCCTCGATTGATTTTTATACGAAATCGATGAGCTACACGTTTCAAATGCAAAACGATTACAAGACACACTTTTAAAAGTGTGTGTGCGCGCATTAACCACAGCTGTAAGAGGTTAAAGATCGGCCTCGATCTAACGAGCGAAGATTGGCCTCAATCTAGCGAAAGTATAGCGTCTCTTTGATAAACAAACGCACGACGGTCACCGGTCGCGAACGAGAAGAAGGAGAGACGATACCGATCGTTCGTTTCGTTATCGGCCACCGATGAATCGCGCCAACTTCAATGTTAATTTAATCGAAGCGCGTACGATGCCCTGTAATCGGCAGGATTTATGTGAAACCAGTTTGGTCGGTCTCTCTCTCGACTTGATAATCTTAACGAGGGCCAATTTTGGCGTAACAACGAAGCAAGATCGATGTTACAGTCCTTTGAGGATTCTCAAGCCCGTGTACAAGCGATCTCTCCCATTCGTCCAACGAATCGGACGACGAATTCATAACTACCACCGAGACTCATCCGAGCCTCCATTGCCTGCTAATAATACCCTAATTATCTATTAACATTACGTATGTATCGTATACATAACTCGTCAGTATTTGCAAAGTGTGTTTAACGCTTCATTCGCGGGGCAGTCATTACGTATATTTTGTGGACAAAAAAAAATGCACTTAGGCAATGCGGTGATAGAAATGATTCAGAAAAAAACTGAAAACACGCTGACTGGATGATACGATTGGTACGATAATAAAGAGAAAAATGAAAAACGTAACGTATTACTATTCATTAATGATGAATTTTCCGAAGAAAACTTCTTTAGTAAACGAACAAAAGATTATGTGTATATATATATATTTTAATGAATTATTTTAGCGTGATACTTTTTTGGAAACATTCTGGAATATGTAACGCCGCCAAACAAAACTTTCGCTCCCCTTTTTTTGTAATTTTGCACTATTTAGCATGTGTTTGTTAGCTATCGAGCCCCACCAATCATCCGTCAGTACTAGATTAGAATAAATCTATCACAGTGAGATTATCTCGTGATTTTTCCAAAAACTAATATACCTGGTGTTTCGTAAACATAAAATATTGTTCATCACGTGTTTCGTAGTAAAACGGTCTAAAAAAATTTTCGCTTCCGCAGCAACAGCTTTATCGTTCGTGATTCCACTTTTGGAATTGATTTCGCGATGAAGCTGAAACCTTCTGTTTGCCCCGGTGAATTTCCCGGCAATACTCTTTTATAATCTTTTATTATCGATAATGGCCCTCTTTCACCCGGCGATAATTTTCCTCGCTACCCGGTGTCACAAATGCAACAAGCGAAAATCCTCGCGCGAGGACAATATATTTCTCCTAATAAATCGCCGAAGTGAGTTCTCGACGATAGTACCACCACCACGTAGCTTCATCTGCAAACGATGAGAGACGAGCAAGCGATTGTTCCCTGGCGTTAATATCTTTCTAATCGATCGGATGTCTGGATGCCACCTGGTCGACCTAGTAGTATAGTTAGACAAGCGCGAGTGGGTATTTAACATTGTGTGGCGCTCGCAGGAGGATCGAGGTTAACGATAAGTCCTCCGTTTCGCGGACTAATAAACGTCTGGGAAAGGGACAACCACCAGATTGTCCTCGAGCACGACGATATCGAGCAATTCGATTACGTTGAGATGCAGCAAGAGAGTTCGCGTTCTAGTTTGAACACGTCGCCCCTTCGAAATTTCAGCCTTCTAACTGTCGTTCGACTAATTGTTAAATACCTTGCACTTGCACATAGATCTCGAGAAATATTACAGAAATATAATAAATATAGCGTAGTATCGAAATTATTGTACGTAGTTATATTTTTTAGTTACTTTTACTTTTAACAGTAGAACTACCGACAGTTAAGACGAAGTCGTTTCTACCAAAATTATTCTTGATTTCTAATAAATAAGAATAAAATAACATTCGTTATATTATTTCTTTGGTTATCGCTGTGAAAGTCATTGCATCGTTGCGGGGGGAAAAGAATTGTAACATGAAACAGAAGTTTTCAAATAAAATTGTAAAACCAGTCATTTTGACTGGTGTGTGGTAGTTCTAGTGTTAATAGATGGCCTGCTTGCTGGAGACGCGCGAACGAAAAAAAAAAAAAAAAGTATGAACGTGATGTGAGAAACACAGCGTTTTGGCGTTGAGCGCTTTTCTTTTTAAAGAAGAGGAAAGTCGTGCGAGTGAAAAAAAAAACAGAGTCTAGAGAGAGAGAGAGAGAGAGAGAGAGAGAGAGAGAGAGAATCGAAAAAGAGTGTTGAACGAGTGTGGTCGAAAGAGTGATAATTTGTGTTGTGTATTAATTGTGCCGCTTAAGTTTATTCGAATTATTGTTGCCTGTGTTGTCTATCTTGTATTCGTTATTCGTTTAAATTATATCCCTGCTAATAGAATCAGAGAATCGAGCACGAGTATCTTATTATCCGATGTGATTGACATTATTAATATATGTTGATCATGTAATTAACGACATTGCCCTCATAAAAAAATAATTTAAAAAAAATATAAAATTAAATAATTTAAAAAAGGATAAAAAATTCGAGAACCGAAGACAATCGAATTGTATCGCCACGTTAAAAGGAAGACAACAGTCGAGTTGAATTGAATCTTGATTCTTCCACGCGTTACGCGAATCTGCAAAATCGAACACGCGTTCGAACGTTCTCTCTGCCTCGGTTCAGTTCTGCTCGAGGGAGATTACTCGAACGTAAGAACGTAAGGCGGGAAATGGGGATTCGAAGGACCCGGGCCGATTCGCGTGGAAGAATTTCAGGAGTAGAGCGTGTTACCGGTTCCACAACCTGGAAATGGTCACGAGCCGTGGCAGTCTCGTCCATGCAAGAACACAGTGACGGTTTAACACGCGGATAGAGCAAGAATTCTTCGTTGCGGTTCTGCTCCAATAGCCAGGCGCTCTGCTGGTTTTCTCGCGTGTTCGGTAACACCTACGGTTCCGATCGATTTTACGAACGATGGTCAGCGTAACGCCAACGCTTCGTCGTTCGTTTTTCCTTCGAACGCAGCTGAAAATAATCATTGTCACGGGGTGATTTTTTTTCATATGGCGAACATCCTACAGAATCTGAAATGTACGTGAGAAACGTATCGAGGCACACAAGATGAACACACGTTGAATATTTTCTTCAATTATCTCTTACTTAATTGAGAATCACTTTGGAAGAATAGTGGTGTAGGATCAGAGAATTAACCTGAAAGAATAAATTGCGGATTAATCGAGGATAGGTTTTTTTGCTTTCATTCGTGCATTTAACACTAGAACTACCACACACCAGTCAAAACGACTGGTTTTACAATTTTATTTGAAAATTTCTGTTTCATGTTACAATCTTTTTTCCCCCCGCAACGATGCAGTGACTCTTACAGTGATAACTAAATAAATAATATAATGAATTTT
>WIUT01001993.1:0-26214 GCA_010645135.1 Tetragonula clypearis
TATATATATATACGCAGCATGCACGTGTGTGGGGGCGTTGGTATTGGTGTGTTCGTGCATTGAAAAAGAAAAGATGCGCAGGAACGGGCAGAGCCATAGTGTTACGTTGCGCAGTCGTCGCCAACGTCGGCGAACGTTATTGATTGCACGGGGCGAGCAAGGGAGAAGCGGGTAAACTACCCCCGCGTGGAGGAACGAGGAGAACGAATCGAAATATACCCGGCTTTCTTAATGCACTCCTCCTTTTCTCTCTATCTATCTGTCTATCTGTTTGTCTCTGTCTCTCGTTCGCGAGCTGCTCGATACGATGGCGAATAGAGCAAGTCGGCAATGTGTACATGTGTTGTTTACGCCATGTAAATTTTCTTTCTTTCCTTTTTTTTTTCGAAAAGTTGCGACAAGATAATCACCGACGAGTTTCTTGCAAGGAAATTTGTTGATTGGAATTTGTTTCCGGTTATTGATGCAAGCACAGTTGGCCACGAAAGTGTTTTCGGAGCATGGGGGAGGATTTATTTTATTCGATGCGAAATTTCACTTCACCGTGATTCTACGATCGTTGATCCAAGCATGAAACGAGTGTAAAAATGCGCAGAGAAATGGCAAAGTATTTAATACAGAATATTCGAATATTTATAGGAGATTTTTATCGAATACGTCGCGAGCGTTATGCGAAACATAATCGGAAACTTTCATTAATGAATTTCGTTTCGATTATTGTACAGGTATGTTGATATCTAGTCTGCTCGCGAAATCATTCGAACGCCCGTGAAAGATCTTTTTTATTTAATATATATCGTGCGTTTCAGAAATTTCATCGATGATAATTTCATTTTCATTGTTGATAGGTATGTCGATCAAGTTTGAAACGAGCCTAGAAATATACTTTGAAAAGGAAAATATAAAATTAAGGTGTTTAATGCAAGTACAATTGATGAACTTACAATTAATGAATATACGTTTATGTGTTATATTATATAAAACATTTTGAAATTTCATTGATATCGTAAAATCTGATTATCACGAACTACGTTCATTTTTATATTGTTTTAACTTAGATTTGTTTCAAACTTGGTTAATACGAAATGTTTTACAACGTAATATACATGTACGCGTAAAAGCTCTTCCATGCTCACTTTTGCCAGCAATTATACCTGCATTAAATGTTTCATAATTTCTGCGTTTGCATTTTTTTTTTTTAAATTCGTGCGATGATAATCGTAAGTGAGATTTATCAACGCGCTAAAATGAAATTTATTCCAACAAAAATTCCAAAATTTCTTTCGTACAACCTGCGCGTGCAATTATTCACTTATTATAACATAATAAATTATTAAATGTTATTCATTATAACATAATGCATAAAATTATTTATTCGTTAACGTACATTAATAACACAGCAAAATTAATAAAATAAAGATTCTCTCATTATAAATAGAATTATCGATAAATTCACTATAATTATCAATTATCATAATCACTGTAGTTACGAGCTCTGAAAACTCGCTGTACAATCTTTCTCTTTCTCGCCGTTCTATTGAATTTTAAACATTAGCGTCCAACGACGAAATGTCAGGATTTCTTGAATTTTTGCTTCGTTTCAACTTCAACATTCAACGTTCGATAAAACGGCGGAAAAAAAATAAATAAATTTCAAGGGATCGTTGGAAACGAGAGACTTCGATTTTCAAAGTGACGGTAAATTTTTTGACGTTTCTACGCGCGACTGAATCTTTTTCACAACTTTCGAGAAAAAAGTATCCTCATTTTCTCACTCGCTATGTGAAACGTAAGATTCAATTTCGACGTGAAAGAAAAAAAATAGAAAAAAGAGAAAGAAAAAAACGAACTCAGGATTATCAAAGTACAAACTTCACTCTTTACATTCTACTTATTAATTTCTTCTGCGCCCATTTCTAGACGTAGAAAATATTATTCGTAGGCATTTTTACATTTAATTATTATAATTATATAACAGTACATACGATTAGTTGTCAACTTTTGAATTTTTCTCGTTATTTCACATTTCTCTTTACGAGAATCAATTTCCTGCAATTCTCTGCAAGTGCTCGTCATCATTTGTAAAAACTTGATCAACATAATTACGCAAAGATTCGTTCGAAATTCACAAGTGCATCGACATCTTCTACGCTCGCTGCTAAGACGAGAGCAAAAGTTACAACATTATAATATCAATCGTCGACAATTTTCGTCCGCTTGCAATTCGAAGCCTATGCTCTTCAAAATAACACGATAACGTGCACGTCGTTTAGTGAATTTTTTAAATCGATTATTTTCGACCGATAGGATGATCAATTGCCGAACAATCCCGGAGAACGTGGCCGACTGTTAAATTAGACAATCGGAGAGTTAATTTCAATCACGTCGTCGTCGTCGTCGTTTCTTTTTTCCTTTTTTTTTTTTTTTTCGGGAATTCTCAAGCGGTGAAATTTAATTGGCAAAGTAGCGGTTGTTCTCTCTCGTCGAGGGAACAACAACATCAGGCATTACACCGCGAAAATATTCTTTGTTCTTGCGTTTCACCCCTTCGTTACTCGTGCACGCTCCGATCGAGCCTTTGTCGCGCGTCAAGTATACTTTTCCTAGAATCCATCGAGTCGAGTTTAATACCATTGAGAGCCGGTATTTTCAACGGTTCTCCTCTCATTGTTCTGTTAATCATCGATGCATCGTGCATGCCTTTGAACTGAGTAACTAAGTCGCGAAAAGAGGCTCGGACGTTTTTTTTTTTTGGGGGGGGGGGAATAGACGTGGCATTTTAAGTGGCACCGATGATGCACAGATATAGACGAAGAAATGACGAGAAAAGAAAGAGGAGTTATTTAAATTTATTCAAGTTGCTTGGCTCTCCTCTGCTCGATAGTGATGTGAACTGATCCGTTTGCACTGTTGCGGGTATTGGGTTCTAGCGATGGGTTCGAGTACGTCGCGAATTGGCTCATCGAACATTGACAAAAAGTAAGCACTATACGGTGGTTAGCTCGGGCCAGAGGAAATAAAAATAAACCAGAGCGCAGATTTCTATATATCTGCGAGAAATCTGACGTTAAACTTAAATTCTTAAATTTAAATTCAAAGATGCTGTAATGACGTTATTACTACATTTAAACAATGTAGGATCAGATTATAATATGTTATAATACACTAATATAATATAATAATATTATAATATAATATTATAATATTATAATATTATAATACACTATAATAATATGTAATTTATTATAATGTAATATAATAATAATATAATTTAATAATATGTAATATAATAATATGTAATTTAATATACTAATATGTATGCTGTGGTATATTACTGTGGTATACTGTATATTTAGTATAATATAATAGTATAATATACTGTAGTATGCTATATTATTCTAGTATATTATAATATACTATAACTAATATACTATAATATAATATCGTAACACATTATAATGTGTTATAATATATTAACATCATACATTATATTAATATACTGTATTATTCTTAATAATTGAAATAAGTAAACAAATACAGGAAAAACAAAGTGATAGTATATAGTAGAATTTCATTTCAATGAATTTCCAAGATTCAATGAATTCTTACCGATTGAATATAGATATCTGAACATGGACAAATTAGTAAATAAATTATTATCTAATCAATATTATCGACATTAAAAACTTGCAGAAGTACTTTGTTTGCGAAATTTAAGAATATTAAAGCGTTTTATTGCTTGTCATCTAGGATTATGCAAATTTTATAGAACATTCGATGCACGATATATTAAATAAATTTTCAAGGGAGGAAAATGATAAAATTTCTTATAGTCAACACGTATCGGTTCGATTAGATATATAAATTATGTGAATATAATATTAATATACAATAAATAAAATTATAATAAAGATTATATATATGTGTATAAATTTGGAAAATAAAATTCTATTTTTACCATAAAATTTCGGCCCCCTCTGAAAATTAATGTTGAATTACAAAAACTGATTAAAAATTTGTTCTTCTAATAATTCTTTTTCTCTCTTTCTATATATGTATATATATATACATATATAATAAAAGAATCTAAATTATTTTTGTGATAAAATATTAGTTCGAATTACAGAAATCTAAGACTAAAAATCTGTTCTCTCTTTCGTGACTTTTCCTCTATTTTTTTTTTCACGATTTCTCTTCTATAAATAAAATTCTTTTCTATAACGTATATAATTTATAAAATACATAAACGTAAATACAATTTGCAATGCATAATTTACAAAGAAAAAAAAAAAAAAAAAGAATCTCCATTTTCACGATAAACTCCAACTTCTTCGAAAGATTCCACACTCCAGTTAGGAATTACAAAAACTGGAAACTAAAAAAATTTACTCTCACCCCCTTTTTTCCCCGGGAAACATAACTCCGGCGGAAATATGGCGAGAAGAATACTAGCGACGCTTACGATCGCTTTAAAATTCAAGAATTCCCTCTCGTAAGAATGGCAAGTCGATTTATGGAAGGAAATGCCGCGAATGCTTGAACACTTTTCTCTCCATCCCTCCCCGATAGATTTACACCGCTCTCGAAACACTTCTGCTTCGACGAGAAACGCACGGTTCCGACGTGCCAGAATCTCCATAAATCCGGTCCAACTTTTTCATAAAATTTCTCTCGGCGAATTCTATGTATTCGTATTATATATATATATATATATATATATATATATAAATTTCGTTACAGTTACGACCCTTGCTTTCAATTTAAAATTGCATTTATCTTTTTTCTTTTTTCTTTTTTTTTTTTTTCTCTTTCACGCAACGAGAATTTCACAAACGCGTTTCGCCGCGAGAGAGGCAAACTCTCACCGCCTGAACTGAAACAATCGACCGGTGTTTATCTTCCGCATATTGATAAAAAAGAATAATCTGATTATACACGTCGGATAGATGTAAATTGTTGCGATTTCGCCGACCGGGGGATGAGGAAGAGAATTATCCCCCCCCCCCCAAGCTTTATCGTTTGTATCTACCGTTGGAAGTGAAACCGAATTTCACGAAGCGATATTTGCAAATAAATCACAATACGTTATACGTTTATTTTATTTCTCTCTCTCTCTCTCTCTCTCTCTCTTTTTAGCGAGAATGTAATTTTACGACTTCGAATTTCGTTCATTTGATTTGGTTTTAGGAAGTGTAGTGACTCTGAATCTTCTGCACAGCATCGCGCGTGTATATAAATTTGATGCACTATTATTATGTATTAGCTAATATGTTGCAACTGTTCCGTTGAGATTTTAAGCGAACTTCGTGATATTTGCAAACAGGCCAAGATATGTTGTATCTTTTTCATTGAAATTTCGACGATTCATTTTCGAAATTTAGAATTTTCACTAATTTCATTCATTTTGTGTTTCGTTTACGGAGACTAATCATCACCGTGTATACTAATTGTCGATGCAACATTACACGTTTATGCAGAGTTGATGTATTATTATTACGTGTTACAGTTAGTCTATCGAAATCTAATCGAACTCCATGAAGTGATAATTTTGTGTTTGGAAATTGAACGAGATTTCGCGTTCTCCATTTCTTTTAAATTTAAGATTTTAGATTTTTCTATTTTAGAATTTTTCTGTTCTACACAAAGGATTCTACTAAATAATACTGGGATGATTATGGAAAAGAAAATTGCTCTATGAGTGAACGTGATACGATGACACGAGAGAATTTGAGGACTCTAAAAAAAAGAAAATCAGAGACAAAAATCTCTACGATACTGGAAAATTTGACATTCGATACCATATTTTTACAGACTGAAAGTAAAAGAAATTATTACAGACTAATCAGAATAAAAATAGTAGAAACTACATAATCGTGCAACGATCAAATCGATCTACGAAGATGAGTAAAAAATCGTAACTTCTTTATCACATATTTCAGAAAATCTTTTTCTCTAATAAATAACTTTTAAAACATAACGAAAAAAAAATCATGCTTGAACTTGAGTTCAATTTAAAATCAACAAAATTAGTTTTTTCTCGTATTTCAATGTTTTGTTTAAAAAGAAAGAAAAAGAATAGGCGGAGAGAAACTATTGGCCCGTACAAAGATCGAAAGAAAGAAAAAAAAAAAAAAAAAAAAAAAAGAAAAGGAAGAGAATCTAGGGACACTAAAAGAGAAACTAGACAAAATTCAATATCCCTAAAGATAAAAGAAACGAAATGATATTGTAAAATCTACCTGGATTCGTAATATATATTCATAATATAAAGGGTATATTCACAACAAAAAAAAAGGGTTGCATTTCTGCTACATGCAGAAATTTCGAAAAAAAAAAGAAAAAAGGAAAAAAACGAAAGAAAATTGATCGATGAATGAATGAACATGAATGATGATATGAGAGAATGTACGTACGTTACGTACCTTTGAGGTGTTTCGGACAGCACACGAATTCGACGCCGGAGAACAGTGATATCCCACATGGCAGCAACATCGCGAAGCTTCTCAGATTCATGTTCCTTTCTCTGCATGTATCCGCCGCAGTCGCGTTCCACCTGCAACAGAAGATATTTTTTTTCTCTTCAAATTACGTTTCTTCTCTGTGTTTTTTTCTTTTCTTTTTCTCTTCTCTCTCTCTCTCTCTCTCGTTACGTTCTCACGTACAGACCCCGTAGGGATTCGCGTCAAAGAGAAACCGTAACGAGGATTCGTAACGGAGGATTCAATCTTCCCGGATGGAAATTCATTTCTGCCGAGGCACGGCAGAGTAAACGGTTGAACAAGGTCAATCGACATGGTATCTAGACATTGCTCCCGCGGAAGTTCTCGCGCGTCCATTAATTTCACATTCGGGGAAAATAAAAGGGACATCACCAGGCCGTTGAGAGGAAATACGAGAGAACGTATTTGAGAGATTATTATTTGCTCGCTGGCACGGAAGAATTAATTTCAACGCTCGGAGAATATAAGGAGAATATCTATCTAGGTTGAGACGAATGTCAGAGAAACTTGTTTATATTCATTTATTCGGGATTCATTGATTTTCCGAAGCACCGGTCAATTTCACATTTCGGGGAAACAAAAAGGGATGTTGTCTAGGCGTCGAGGGAAATGTGAGAAATGCATTTGAGAAATTATTTACTTATTAGTTATTAATTACCGTTCGGGAGAGATTAATTTCTCTTTTTTATTTTCCTTTGCGTGTCTAACGTGTCTATTTTGTACGTACAAGATATTTACATTTGTTTTTTTTTTTTCTTTTTTTTTTTTTTTTTTTTTAACAGGTGTAAAAAGTAGAGCGTAGAACGACAGTGGTCAATCTTTGGGGATTTTTTTCGATGCAATTTCATATTCGAAATATAAAGAGTGTCTAGGTGAATTCGAGAGAAATATGAGAATATTATATTTAAATTTTCCAGAGCACTCGTTAATTTCATATTTAAAAAATAAGGGCTATCTAGGTATTAAGAAAGATGTGGAGAAATGTATTTGACAAATTATATTCATTTGTTACTGTGTTCAGAATATTAATTTCTGGAGCACTCAATCTCATATTCGGAAAGTGAAATGTGATTGTTTAAAAATTTAGAGCATCGATTAATCTCGTATTGGAAAATACATTATATTGGAGGTACCCATAAGTGATCTCGTTTTTTTGATACCTGTACTGTAAAATTCTATTTCATTTAAAAGTCAATACGGCTTTAATCTATAATTTAACAATAAGCACGCTAAATGTCAATATATTTAACTAGAATATAGAATAGATCATGTTATGATAAGTTAAATTATTGCGGCAATGTTTATTAAATTGGAAAAAAATGACATTACTTATGGGTACCCCTAATATTTGTGCAATGTATATATATATATTTATGTAATGTGTATATTATAAACATGTTATATGAGAAATAAATTATTATACGTGTTATTATTCAGAAGTTTGGAATACCGATTACTTATATAATCGAAAAATAAGTAGCACTTACGTATTTGAAAAATAAATACTACTTACATATCATTGTTCATTCGAGGAATAAACAGATACGTAAATTCTGTATGTAGTTTTCATGACAAACATAATTTAATAAGTTGCAATAGTTTCCAAATGGATATTAGTATCTTTAATAACATAATTTGATCTGTCGAGAAAATGCGGTTTTGTTCAAAATTAATAGGATGTTCTAAAGCTTTGAATGATACACCATGTATTATTATGTCCATTCTCATATATGATTTACTAAAACACAGTAAATTCTAGCAAATTGATACATTCTAGATTACATACTTTTGAATTTACATTTGAAGCGAGCAACATCACAACCATAACTGTACTAACAAAACATCAAAATTTTATGCAAATTATATACTGATATAATCCATTAATGAGAATGATATACTGACACAATGAATTGCAGGGGATTGATTCTACGTTACATAATTTTAAATTTATTTGTAACCTGACAAACATCATAACTGTGTTAACAATACTTCAAAATGTTTTGTATAACGCACAAACATAAGATATTCATAATAATATACCAAGATAATTACTATTACTATTACTACTCATAATGAGGACATAAGATATTCATAAGGAGTACAAAGTGTTTGAACAACTCTACAGAGTGTCTACTTTTAAATTTATTTGAAACCTGACAAACGTCATAACTGTGTTAACAACAGTTCAAAATGTTTTGTATAACGCACAAACATAAGATACTCATAATAATAAACTAAGATAATTACTATTACCATTACTATTCACAATGAGGACATAAGATATTCATAAGGAGTTTCAAAGTGTTTGAACAACTCTGTGGAACGTTCTACTCATATAGAATGAGAACTTCAGGAAATCGAACTTCCCCCTAAATTCAACGTGAAACGTACATAAACGTACGCCAAACACGCGACAAATGTTTCGAGTAAACGAAAGTTTCCAAGTTTCAGCGGGCGAGTTTCCACAGGGGCTGAAGTTTTCTCCAAGTAACCAGAGGGGTTCGGTTCCACGAGTTACCAAGGTTCAACACAATATATAATCAAACGCGTTGAGGAGAGCCGCCACCCCCGCCGCCGAAAACTCTGTCAGGTCAGCTAACGCGAGAGACTCGCTCGAGCTTGCACGATTCAAAGGGCATCTAGGAACTCTATCGAACCCGAGGAACCCACCTCGCCGAGACGAGAGAGGGTTGCGACGTCGCGGAGGATATAGTGTTACGCGGTGGTGGCCAACGCCACCATAAATCAATAACTCTGGCTCTTTCGTGTCTTCGACGAAACACGTTGCTGCTGAACTTCTTACTTACCTGTGCGATTCCCAGCATTTCGTCTGGTTGTGAAGGTGATCGAACAGGCAGCCTTCCGGCACGAGCAACGCGTCGCTCTGGAACGGCCCCTCTGGAAAAACGAGAGAAAAAAAGAAAAATACGTATCGATGCGAACGAAAGGGTAAAGGGTCGTTTATCGGCATAAACATCGGTTTATATTTATCGTTGAAAAAGAGACACACAGGGTGTCTCCTACGATTTTCAGCTACGTTTTGAACGACAGTTAATGTAATCACAACCGCGACATGGCATCGACTCTTTTAGCACGTTGCAATCTTTTCCTACGATACGTGTCGTTTTAGAACTGCTGGAAATATATTTCTACGTACGAAAAACGTGTACCGTGCTTGAATCTTTTTTACGATGCAAAAAATCCATTTTGGGATTCCATTTTATTGATTCGTGCTTGAATCTATAGTTTTCGTACGATAAATATTGAAGAAAATTTTGTTGAGATTTACTTGGAGGAACTGGCGAGGAACACAGATTTTTTTTTAAAAATTATTGTTTAATTTTTGTATGTATACCATTAAATTCGTCGTTGAGAAACATTAATTTCATCGATTTACACAGGAAACGATATCTTCAACGGTTTCCCAGATATTCGGCGAAATGTGTTCCGCACCCCCAACTTTGAGGGTAGTTTTCACCCTTTCAACATCGACGATTGCTATATTGCTATGATAAAAAAAAAAAAAAAATACGGGTTAATTCTATATCTTTCTCTTATTCTTTTTTCTTCCTTTCTTTCTTTTTTTTTTTTTTTGCCAAAAAATCCACTTGTACGTGTTATACACCCCGTATAATGTTTCTCTCCCCGTATAATGATTCTTGGTACCTATACTTTTGCAACGAGAAAATTATTCAATAAAAATCTATGACGTATCTACACGCTTTTACGTATATTTCGAGTAAATTTTAAGAAAGTCTTTTTGACTTTTTGTTTCCTTTTTTTTTCTTGTCAAATTATATATGCATTTCGTGTGAAATTCGTGAATTTCGATTTAAATATGTATGAGCCCGTATGTATCTCTGCCCGAATTTATTTATTATACTCTTTATTCACTACAGAAAATATCACGTTTCTAACGCGCTCTTTTCACGTCAACTGAACGTATATTTTCGCTAATAACATAAATATGATTAGCTTGACGTAATCTATATGGGCTTTGCTTTAATGTTAGGTTCATACGATAGTGGATAAAAAGATTTTCGGTTCGATATATCCAGCAAGATTATATTCTGGATTTTCTTTGCGAAATAGTGTCGGCGTGTTCCACGAACAAAAATGGAATAACAAAACTGAAATAAAAAAATAAAATAATAAAATGTATGAAAAAAGTAATAAATATCAATAATATAAAATGCATGAACGAGCAGATGATAAATAAATAACAAAATAAATAAACGTATAAAATGCATGAAATGAACAAACGAACGATAAATAAAAAGACGCACAAACAATTAATAAATAACAAAACGTATAAACAAATAATAAATAATAAAATGTGTAAAAGGAATAATAAATGAAACGAATGATAAATAACGGAATGTTGTATGAATATAGTTTCACAAATTCTCGAGTAAAAAGTTACGATAAAAATACAATTCGTGTAAATATAATTTACACAACTACTTGATTAAAACATTGTGATAAAAAAATCTGTACCAATAGTCACATGAATCAGAAGTTCCACGAATTCTTAATTCTTAAATGACGAGAAAAAGCTCGAGCAAACCATATTTCCATGAAATTCTAATCAACATAGAACGTAGCTCTACAAAAATTCTTCAATCAACAAAATTATAAAGAAAAATTCAAAATAATAATCATAGAAACATATTGACTCCATAAATACGAAATATAAATACGAAATTCGTAATTAAAAGAACTGGCAATAAAAATACGAGGTGACAACAAATTTCAGTGACAGCCGATTGAAGAAATGATTTCTGTCTCAAGTTATATTTGTAATTTGTTAATCTTTGTCTAAACTTTTTTCACGCAGACGTCTGCGAATTACAAATCGTTATTATCGCGAATTAAATTGCCAAGATCAAAGTGTGTTTTCAGAGAGAAAATATCCCTTTTCGAAATATCCTCCTCTATATACTCCTCCTACATACTTCCTCTAGGATCGAAAATTAATTGTGAACTGATATCGTTGAACATCAAAACTGGCTGAGGAAACAACGAAGCCCTGCTTGAAACGATCGACGCCCGGCTTCAATATTTTATCCCTGCCAACGCGTTAACTCGCAAAGCAAATTACTATGTTTACCGTGTCGTACGCTAAATGGTTCAAATATCCTTGTTAATTGGAACGATGAATGGCGGAGCGTAAAAGTTTCACGCGTTTAACGCGTCTACAATACATACATATATATATATATATATATATTGACACACACACACACACAGAGTGTGAAGTTACGTTTGAATTTATTGCTTTGCCCGAGGAGAATTTCAATATCAGTAGAAATCTCTACTCTTTGCTCAACGAGTAATTTCTATTTTTCTTTTTCTTTTTTTTTTTTTTTTTTTTTTTTTTTACCGTTCTAGGCTTTCGAAAATCATGAAATTTTGTAACTGGTAGTCTTCACTGTTTATACTTTTACATAGAATTATCCTTGAAATTACAGGACGCTTGTAGTAATCAACAAGGATGAAAGATAGAAATAAATGACAGAATAAAAGAAGAAGAATAAAATTTAGAACGAGAGATAGAGGATAAGATTGAAATAATGAATGAAAGTTCACAGTTCGTTCAAATAGAACAGTTCGCGACGAGCAAAGGTAAAAAAATGGAAGTTTTTGCAAACTGCAAATTATATAGCGATCGTCAGTATTGAAATACAGCGAACATTCAAAGTAAATAAAAATACAGTACGGGGACAGCGGGAAAACTCGAAATAGAAATAGCGCGACCAAATCCAATACGAGATGAAATAAATGAATAAACAAAAAACGGCACAGTATTAATTAATACAAAGGCAAAACAATCCAGTAACAAAGGTAGTAAAATATAAAATAATAAATATAAGTAGGTGATAAAATACAAAAAAAAAAAAATAGTAAACATAACTAGACAATACGATATAAATAAGGTAACAAAGTAAAATGAAAATAAGAATTCACTACAGTAAGATAAAGAAAATAAAGTGACGACAAGATCAGTATATCACTGTGCTAGTAAAAAAGAAAGTAAGTAATAAAATACACATAACGAAATTTCAAGACACAGAGCGAGCAATAAATCGGCAACAAAACGAAAGGAAAATTTTACGAAAGGGAACATCGATAAATCATTGTGGCAAGATATCACTCTATTCCATTATTTATATACCCTCCTCCCTCCTGCCTTTGAAAGCCTTCTTCGGCATCGCATCGACTGCAATTTGACTTAATGTATTCGCTTTCAACATTCAAATTCCCCCCCCCCCCCGATCGTTCCCGAGTTTCCCTTCATTCCAGGCCTAACAACGCTCATAATTGTTAATACAGTTTCCTCGACATCGTTTACGAGTAATCGACCAGGATACATCTCGTCGAGTATCGTTTCGAACAGTCACTCGTGGAGTAAAAAACGAGAGATAATATCACCTCGTAATTGGGGCCACGGATGGATTATTTTTTTTTTTTATTTCCTCATTAAGTATGAAATTCTATCACTACTATCGGACGGACGGACAGACAGACAGACAGGCAGACAGTCGATATTAAATTTCATGGGAGTCGGTATCAGACAGGTATCCGTCCAATCGATTTTCGATGCATTTCGTCGAACTTTTCACGCTCTACGTTAATGTACGCGATGCATTACAGTGCGCGTCACTCACGTTGTAGAGAACAATTTTCGAGGGTGTTTGTAATAAACGTCTCGAATGGTCGATGATTTATCGACGATAATTGGATGACCGGTGACAGGGGCGAGTGGTTCGAGCACTATTCGCGAACGAATAATTGTAGAATTATGAATTAAATGTACAAACGATAGTACAATAGTATAGTTACACGTGTTATATGAAATAACATAATTATACATTATTTGACGAAAGTTTTATTCGAACATTTACGAGGGATTGATGATGATGATGATGATGACGATGATGTGTGTGTGTGTGTGTGTGGACAATCGAGAGAAAGTTTCGTAATTTCTGAAAGTCTAAAAAAAAAAGTAAAGACAAGAAGAAAGTTGCGAAATCACGGGCAAGAAAACGAGCATTCGCTTTCTCAGTTATTAGTCTTTCTTTTCCTCTTTTTTTTTCATCTTATTAATAGATGAACTATAATGTTATTAATAAATGAACTATAATATTTCTATGCCGCGCGTGTAAGTAATACTTCCCTCACAAAAGATCCCACCCTATATTTATCGCAGAAAAACTTTCACACACGTAGATATTATATCGCAATACCTCATCACGCAGAGCATTCTGAGATTGTGTTAATTTTATTAATGACTATACTGCCCTCTGGCTCACACCACAGAGGCAGGGGGGGGGGGCAATGAGAATAAATTATTAACGATGAATTCTTTTGCGTTGCTTCAAGTGAAAATTTTTAACTTCCTAATTGTTTTTCTCTTTTTCACACGAGATGAACATGCTCTTTGCAAGCTTGTTTAAAATTCACTTTTTGAATAATAACAATTACATGTATCGCCGCACTGTATGTCAATTATATGCATCAGGATTTTAGAGATGCTTAGGTGAGGCATGGCCGAAAGTAGATTGGGAAATTTTATTCATTAGTTTTATTAATGACTATACGTTTGGCGCTATATAATGTACTATATCTGGAGGCCATAACTGGTGCTATATAATGTACACTAAATTCATAAAAAGACTCGAGTATGTACTTAAATGTTCAGATACTTTCACTATTTGCTACAATTGCTTTAAATTGTATGTATGTGTTTAAATTGTATATATGAAAGGAACAATAAAGAAGGGAATGAGAATAATTGTAGAATTGTAAAATAAATATGCACGTTGGTAAAATAATAATAATAATAATAATAATAATAATAATAATAATGTTTGTAAATATATATGATACATTAATACAATACAATATTATGATATTGTTAAATTTGTATTTGCTACAGTAAAACATTTAATTTTTTGCTTACCAATCCTGCGTCAGTGTACCTATACTTTTCCCATTAAAATAGCAACCAGGCATACTAATTTCACGCTTTCACTTGAACTTGTTGTGTTGACGTGAAATACAGAAGAATGTTGAAACGTAATATTCGTTAGAATATTCAATAACTAAAATTTCGCTTCTCTGTCAAGGTTTTATATTTTAAATTTCACTTAGTAAAAGTGTATGAATTTACGTCCATTGACAGTTATGCCTTTGAATATCATTTTTGCCATTTAATTTATTGCAATACCACAGTCTATATTATAATTTATAATTTATTACAACGTCCATTGTTGCGATTTATTAGCAACATAAATTTAATTTAAAAAAAAAAAAATCATTGAATGTAATCATTGTAGATGTGTAGACGAGTACTTCTGAATGACTCGATCGTGTATCAGACATAAAACGAAACGAAATAAATTTTATGCAGAGAATGTTATCGTACCGTATTATTATATTATTGTGTTAAATATTATATCATTATATATAATATCAATAATAATATTAATAAAATTGAAAAATAATCATAATAATATCATAGTAATATTATATCATTATATGTATCATCATATCATTATATGGTATCATTATTATACCATATTATTATATTATTGTGTTAAATATTATATCATATTGCATTATTATGTCATACATCATATTAAGTATTATGTTATAACATGGCACATATTACGTCAAAAATAAAAAAAAAAACAATACACATCTAAAGTGTACCGGCAGGATATGTAATTGTAATGCTATCGGATAAGCCTGCAAACATAAATAAAACGGATATCGCGTTATCTTTAATCCACACGATAATATTTTAATATAACAATTATGTATCTTTGTGAACGTAATTCATTTTTTTTTTTTTTTTAAATGAAACTTACGACATTGTATGCTACATCCATATACTATATCTGTACATAAATGAACAGTGTACATGTTCAAATTCTACATTTTTTACACGAAAGTTTCATTTCATTTCATGCTCGCGACTGAGGGAGAGAGAGCCACGATTCGACTCGATTAAAGTGAAAACAAGCTAGCAGGTAGCAGAGCCAAATGAAAACTGAAACACTGTCCATCCATCCGGATTACTTATCAGAAAACAATTCTGATGCTAATACGTACCGAGACATCTGTACGGCTTAACCCAACGTGACAATTTGCATTTAGTTCTTCCTGGCTTGCACCATCCGCTGACTCTCACGTAGTGCGACGACTCGACGATGTTGGTTATGTCTCTTTTCGGATAAGCCTGCAAACATAAATAAAACGGATATCGCGTTATCTTTAATCCACACGATAATATTTTAATATAACAATTATGTATCTTTGTGAACGTAATTCATTTTTTTTTTTTTTTTAAATGAAACTTACGACATTGTATGCTACATCCATATACTATATCTGTACATAAATGTTTATTAATTGTGATATTGTTAAATGTGATATTATTTTATATCATTCTACATTATTATTATTATATTATTTTATATTTATATTATTTTATACATTGATAAAACGTTTATACGCGAGTAACAAATAATTTTCATTTTCATTTTCGTAAATTATTAGAAATTACGTTCGTTAATACATAATATTAACTACTGTGTATTACTACACAGAAATAATGAATATAATTATAATTTACGCTATTAATGGTATAATGTATATCCTATATCAATTTACTAGTATACTTGATAATAATTTAAAAAATATATATTACTGACATATAATTAATTAATCAATTAACGACCATATAAATGATTAATTAACGAAAATATATATTATATATCGTGTGCAAAATTTCCGTTCAATGGACTTCTTCGTACAACGTGTCGTCTGCAACAATTCACACGAAACTTAACTTTAGAATTATTATCAATTTCAAGGTCAGGACTATCATTATTAGACCAACAATTACTCGAAGATAAAAATAACGAAAAAAAAAAAATATATCAAACACTATAAAACAGTGATTCCAGATATAACTCGTTACTTTTACATCTTTCGCAAAAACATAAAAATCCGCGGTTTAATTATTATCGAACTTGTTCTATGCAATAATTGACCACTATGAATTTTTAAAAATGTAAAAAAATCTCGAATGAAGATATTAAAAAGAAAAAGTATACAATAATTGACCGTTTCGTTGTAAAAATCGTCTTTATATGTCTTTCAACGATTACCATTTCCAATTTCGTTACAGCCAATGGAAAAAAAAAAAAAAAAAAGAAACAGTAAATTCATCACACTATCCATCCCGCGTGGCTCATTTTAATTTTGTTCGAGCCTCGAACGAGCCAATCTGATACTTGTCCGACACACATCTCTCCTTTTGTAAAGTTATCCACCTGGAAAAGTTCAATGGCGTGAAATTGGAAATGATATCGGAGAGGCCAAGGCATTGTTCCCTTTGAATCTCGTATTTTTATTAAAAACTTCCCAGCAAAAGCTTTTACAAGTGACCTACAATAGTTCACGAAGGTATTTGCACGTTTGCCGTGGACAACTTTTATGTACATTCTTGTGTGTTATACAGATATATGTATATTGTATAACTGTGCTCTCGCAGATGTTTATTCAAACGCTTGACACACAAAAACTTTCATTTAACCCGTTTTGCAAAATGTCGTGCAGAACGTTTCGAAATATTTCATTAACACCGTAACGAGGCTATTATCATCATCATAATGCTGCGAGTTTCAAACGAATCTGAAATGCACACAGAAGTTACGAAATGTTTAATGCAAGTACAGATGCTCACGAAAGTATTCGTACGTTTTCACGAACACGCGATATATATTTTTGATATTTCATTCACGATGAGATTTTCACTCATCGCGATTATAATTCCCGAGTTTCGAACGAATCTGCATATATATGTATTATATAGATAATATTATATTTCAATATAATTATATATTAATATAATTATACACGTATAAGTATATTTTAATATTATATAATATTTATTACTGTATAATGCACAATATTAGTTTTTATTGTGTAATATATATTTTTACTATGATAACAGGTATCACGAAAGTATTCGAACATTTTTGAACTTCTAATTCTCTGAATTCGATGCACTTTGCTCGTTTCTAGATAATTTTACAATTATTAGCGTCTATTTTCTTTTTATTATTACATTCCATCTAATTACACTACTATATATTTAACTAATAATTACAATTAATATGTACAAATTGTAATATAATTTATATATTTGTATTACATTATATGTATAATATAAATTATATTATCAGTTGTACTATTAATCAAATATATAATTGAAATACAACAATATATATCGTCGACATGCTGCTCGTCACCCGTAAATCCCAGAATATGTAACAACACGAGGGAAAAAGAAAAAAGAAAAGAAAGCTTTTCCAAAAAAAAAATCCTCGTTCGATTTGCGGCGCGGTTTTTCGAACCCAGTTATTTCCAGCTTGCTTTGCTCGTTTACTCGAATTTTCGAGTCGAAAGGGCTCGATCGCTGAATTAGGGCCGGGGTAATTAGCGCGAGCCTCCCCGTGCATTCGCGCTGTTTAATTCGTTCGCATTCGATCGAACACGGAAATTACATCCGGCAACGCGCGCGATGGCGAAAAGATGGCTGCCGCGGATATTGAAACGTCAGCGAGCCGGTTTTCGCCGAATTAACAACTGTCACACACGCGAAATAAACTCGTCTCGTCGCGTCGCGTTTCGCAGATTGAAAACAGTAGCTGATGGGCTACAAACACACGCGCGAGCAGCTTGAATAAATCAGCCGCGCTGAATCTAATTTCCCTCTCTTCGGCTGGTCCGGAGGAGATTCTCGCATGATTTTTTTTTTTTTTTTTTTTTTTTTTTTGGTAATTAGCAGCGACGCGGGAAATTTTTAATCTGCGGATTTTTCTTGACTGACAATAACAGCAACAACATATTATCTTCTTGGCGGAATAATAATAACAAATAAAAATTTTTACTTCGTGTTGAATCACTGGGCGTTCAATTTATGAGTGATCAACGTGTAATAATATAATTAGAAGCTTCGCGTGTGTTATTTAGTTTTTTTTTTTTAATATTTTCAGAAAGGAGGGAAATATCCAAGATTTTTGAGCGCTGAGAGTCTACAATTTTTTATTTAAGATTTTTCGAGATCTGTAATTTTCTTTTCAGTATCCGGGGGAAGAAAAATATATCCAAGAGATATCGAAGAAATATTGCGAGAGAATCTATAATTTTTATTCAAGTGTTTAGGGGAAGATAAAAATATCCAAGATAATATTCGGTAAAGGAATCTATAATTTTTATTCAAGATTTTTTGAAATCTTTTTCACTTTTCATTCAGAACGAGGCAAATGAGCCGAGAAACATTTTCATAAAAGAATCGGTAACTTTTATCTCAGATTTGTTTAATTAAAATTACGAATCACGAGTTATTAAGTATATAATATTAATACTTAATATATTATATATGTTATATAATGTATCAAGTATATGTACAATGTTATCCGTCCAAATTATATTATATTTAAAATTCCAAATAACAAACCAATGTTCACTCCATAATAACGACTACGATGATATAACACATTAACATGTAACAACTAATTCGGCTAATTTTTAACGACAAGTGAAAAATCTCGTTCAAACAAAATTGCACGGAGGCGAGCAACAGTTTTCAACTATCTCGTCGAGAGAAAAGTTTTTGGCGGTAAATACGAAACGGTAAAAAATACGAAACCAACTCGTTTCCCCGAGTATGAAAATAGTTTGGTTTTCGTTCGAACTTCGAGAGCTCGGAAAACATCCGCCACGCACATGAACGAATTCGAATCAGAGCGAATTGTTTGATGAACGTGTTTCATCACAATTTAAACGATAATTCCAATTACTGCGTGTAGCTACTGCGGGAAACACTTGAAAAACAGGCTTGCTCCGTGCAATATATACCGGGCATCAAACTATTCTATTAATTTTCGCATAACCCACAATCGAGTTCTATCCCCGTTGGTTAAAGTTTCGAAATTGATGACCCATTTTCGCCGAAACCGCGGGAACAATTTCAATCAGTATTCGATCGAGAGAGCCCTGCCGATATTGTAAAATAAAACGCGTTCCGATGTGTTTCACGCGGACGAAGAAAAGGGAAGAAGAACGATTATTTCGCGAAAAAAGAAAAAAGGAAAGAAGTAAGACGTCGAAGATAGTTGAAAAATTATTACTTAGAAAAATACTTTGAATAATTGTACGCAAACGTCATAAAAGCAGACGATTCTTAGCTCAGTGAGTGATTAGATTATGAAAATAAATATGAGGCCAAGTGTACATAGAATGAGTATAATGTGCAAAATATTATATAATATTAGATATCAGTATCTTTCAACGAAATAAAATTTAATGGACAAAATCAGTTTCTCTTTGCGTTCGTAAAAAAAAAAATATAAATTTCGTCGTATCACGTTTTATGTTGAAAAATCACCACGAGTCGCGGGACACCCTGTATATTTGAAACAAACGGAACTTCTTACTTCCAAGGGATCTCGACGTTTTTTTAACATTTTTAACGTTTTTGATCGACAACCGTTTGCCAGGGGGGGTTTCTTATTTTTTTTTTTATATATTTACTTGTTGCTTATCAACTTTTTATTTATTTATTATTTATGTGTTTATTTATTATATAGTTTGCTATTTACCGTATTCTTGTAATTTATTATTATTTATTGCACAGTTTATTATTTACTGTATTCTTGTAATTTATTATATATAGTTTATTGTACTATATATTATATAATATTACACAATATTATATTATTTATATTATAATTTATTATTATTATATATAACATTATTATTATAACATTATAACATTATATATAACATTATTATTATATAATATATAACATTATAATTTATATTATATTATTTATATAATATAATATAATTTATATTATATCTTATTATTATTATATAATATATATAACATTATAATTTATATTATATTATTTATATAATATATATAATTTATATTATATATATAAATGAATAATATATTATATATAAATTATGTATAAATGTTATAGATAAATAATATATAAATAATATTATAATTTATATTATATAATATATATAATAGTATAATATATATTATATTATAATTTATTATATATTATATAATATGTATAATATTATGTAATATATATAATAATATATATAATTATTATTATTATATATAATTTATTGTACTAAAGAGAGATCACTCACCTTCTTGCAGTATTCGAGGATCTCGAGCTTGTCCGTCATGCAGCTCTTCTTGTCAGCAGATGAGACCCAACGTCCCTGTTCGCCCATATGCTGCGCCAAATACACCTCGCCGGCCTCGCATAACGTAGCGACCTTCGCATAAACATTCGCATAAACACTCACGTCATGCTTTTGTTACACGCTCGCTTATCGTTACCATACAGTGACTGGCCCCGTCAACAATTTTACGAGCCGAGGCGTCACACGACTTTCATGCAAATAAAATAAACGAAAATACCATAAATTGAAATCATGATTGAAACGTTTTAGAACCGTGTCAAAATGATTCCATATGCGTAAATCGTTATAACTTAAACGGACGATTTACACGGATTATTCTTCCGTTCCCAAAATGGAAATTAATATTAATCTGAATATTCGAGTATCTTTTAAGCAGTTGCAAGAAAAACAGGGGAAAGAAAAACTGAAAAGTCGGGCTCAGTTGTTGCAGTGTTAAGATAATAAAATTTTACGATTATTTATAGAACTTTTATAATGGTACATACTTCTTACACGCAACTCATCGTTTCAAATATCCCGCCAGAGAAGTGTTAACATTCGGAGTGTATAGAGATGTAAATCTAAAGCTTGAGTCTTGCAAGTTTCAACAGACTCGAGACTTTCGAAGCTTGGCTCTTGTTGCACGACTCTTTGTTAAAATAACAGCGAATATATTAAACCTAACCTAAAACTAAACCTAACCTCTGAAACTAAACTAAATATTAAGCCTAACCTAACTTAACTATTAAACCTAAAACTAAACCTAACCTCTAAGACTAAACTAAATGTTAAACCTAGCCTAACTTAAACCTAAACCTCTTAAGTCTAACCTAGTCTAACCTAAACCTAACCCCCGCGGGCAATCTGGGTCGACTAACCGTTCCTGCTTTTAAAAAAAAAATCTGAAATCACTCCAAGATACTTTCTCAAGTTTCTGACTTTAATAAATGATCGATCATTGAATATTAGGAATAATTAGCGAAAATCGAAAATCACTTTTCCCGGTGAAAATTCAAGAGTGGTATCTGTCCATCTTGCGAAGGGTTAATATTTAAAAATGAACCATTATTTATTCTTAATCCTAACGTAAACCTTGAATATCAGGAGAAAACGAGTATAACCTCGAATTTCTTGATTTTTCGTCTCCTGAGGCTAACATTCAGATTTCGATAAAATGGCGCCGTTTTAAAGGGGATGATCCTCAATCATCAAATCCATCGTAATTTGCCAGAAGCTTTCCAACAATTTTCACGTAGCATGACAACATAATTTATAGAACTTTCGAGGAGAAACAATTTTTTACGCGCGAAGGCGTAAAAAAGAAAAACATCTCGAAACAAGATGAACGACGAATTTTTGTAAGCAGAGGCTTCGAGCTTTTTAAACGAAATCATATAACAATCTCAATATTCAGCGGAATCCGAATATTAACGGCGAGTCACGCTGCGCTAGCTCGCAGAAATAAATGAAACTCCATCGAGCGTGAACGTACACGCTCGAAAATGAATCCTCCGAGAGGATAAAAGCGAGAGAAGGTTTCCGTCATCGTCGAATTTTTCGCACAAATCCCGAAAGCTATCTCTTGGCAACGGGTCCGGCGATTTTTCTTCTCTCGTCGAGAAACGAGAAACAATTTTCAGCGAGTGAATTTCATTGCATTTCCGAGAACTTGTTGAGGATGAATGCTTAAAACTCGACTGAAAGAGAGAAACGTGAGACAACGTCAAGCTTTTGATCCACGTACAGGCGCCATCTTTGGATTTTTTTTTTTTTTTTTTTTGGATCTTCGTCACTTTGAAACACAGTTTCATTTTATTCTTAAGTTCGATATTATATACGCGCGATGCTACAATGCTATCTCGTTTTATGTTTTTCCACGATTAATTTTATCAATTAACTTTTATTAAATTTTATCAATGAAAGACGAAGTTGAGGATATTTATCTTGGAAATCGAACTTCAGCGAAATGATCGATCGAATTATTGATTAAGTCATTTGATAAATGTGCACATTGTATCATGCACTGGTATTTATATCAATTAATATTATATTTACTGTATTGTACTGTATTATATATACAATATATAGATATCTATGATTTATTTTGCTTTATATTTATCATATGAAATATACATTGTACTAGAGTACTATTTTATTTCATGTTTTTCCATTAAATTAAATTTCAATTTCGATTTCGAAAGACAAAGTGGACGATATTTGTTGTAAATCGAACCAAATTATCGATTAGATTACTTGATAAGTATATCATATTATGTATTAATTAATATTTATTGTACATTATACAATGTTTAAATTTTATGAAATATTTATGAAATATTTATTATGTAAAAGTGCAACGAGAACACATTATTTTACTTTGCAATATCATCTGCTTGTTTAGGTTAGTTAAAATTTCCTTGCCAATGGTGCTTTCACTTTACCTTGATCGTTCTAAAATATTTTCAAAGAGTAAAAACGTCGAACGACCACCGTGGACTGTTAATATATTAAATAACAAAAAGTTACTTCAACTAATGAAATTTAATACTGAACGAGAAGTATGTAACAAAATAAAAGTGCATCTCTGAACATTTGTCTTTTGACACGTTTGTTCAATGTATTGCAATATTTCATCCTCTTTGAATTTTTAAACCAATTACAGTAGAACTTCGTTTACTCGAACTTATTCGGACAATAGAGCAAAAGTCCAATTTTTTTTAATTTGTCGATCGATTACATAATTCCGTATATCTGAATAATCTGCTCGATATTAATTAGCTCGTCGAGATGATTCCGAAGAAAACGCGAGTTTCCTTTCGTTTAACTTGTACATCGTTAAAGAACAAACGAACAGATCTGAAATTCTAAACTAACTTTGAAAAATAGACTGGCTATCTTCTCCTTCTTCTTTTTCTTTTTTTTTTTATTCTTCGCTTGTGCATTTTTTTCTCCAATCTTCCTGAAGTGTTTTTTTCCACATCGATGAATACTAACTTGTGGGTTGCATTTCTATCGACAAGTGTGTGGTAGCAAAAGATCTGCATCATTTAGGCTAGGATCATGGCGGAGAAAAGGATCCAAACGGGGCCATTATCTGAACTTGATTTCTCCAAGAAAAACATGCTTTCCCGGATCCGAGGGTCGCGTGTAATTAATTAATAATTAATCGAATTACTTGTTACTTATTAAGCTTACACTCGACGGTACAAGCGAAATTCCACTGTATTTTGTTGTCGATTCTAACGATCGTCTGTACAGTACTCTGTGTTCCGACCGTTTTTGGTGTTTAGTCGCTAAATGGTCAAAGAGTTAAGCAGTTTGCCCAACGAGAGAAGGCAGCGGGGATAAACAAAACGGTTCACATGCTCGATTGTAGCAACTGCGGTTATTGGCTGTCGATCGAGTGTCGATCCTCAGAGACGAAACTGGTGCCATTATTCCTACGCTCTCTACAGTGGCTATGTTACACGCTATTATTCCTACGCTCTCTGGCAATGGCCACGACAATTTTTCTCTCAATTCGCAGGGCTCGTGGAGTCGATCCCTGTTTTACACACGTATATCGATCACGTGTACACTTGTTTTAGGCTAGGTTAGGTTTGTCTGCCGTCTCGTTGCACAAACTATAGGGACCCATCTTGGGTCCAAGTGACCCAGAGTCCATTTTTCCAAAAAAAGAATCAGGCTGGCTGTTTCAATATTTATTTACATTTTTACGTTATCTTTTCACTTATTTTTTTCAACGAATTTCAAACTAATATCAATTTAAAGTCACGAAGATTTTGCACGCAGAACGATGAAAATTTTGAAAGTGGCCCGAGTCCCATTCTAAAAGTTTGACCAACGTGAGACCAATCGCAACACTCTCCCGCATACTCAAATTGGCGAAGAATGAATTATAAACTAAATTTGAATGCAACAGTAATAATTTCTTTAACAGTGAACGAAAGTTGGATGTTTCTTTTAATTTTGTAACACGAAATTGTAATCTTCTTTTCATTTCAAGGGAATTTTATTTTCTTTTTTTTTTTTTTTTTCAAGAGACTTGTGCCATTTTAAACGTTATTCTCTGAACGATTATCATACTAACTGGCATGAACATTATTCTATATCCAGTTACCAATATCTTTAAACTTATCAAAACGCAAACCGTTAAATATCCTCGTTTAAAGATAAACGGACGAAACTTAACTAACAGCTCAATTAGGCGGTTTTCTTCGTAAAAATATGCTTTTCACCGGGCGAGTGAACCTGGAGGATTAACCTCGTTGCATTAGTAATTAGTCGCTCAACATCGACAAGT
Organism: Tetragonula clypearis; assembly: GCA_010645135.1. Classification (NCBI taxonomy): domain Eukaryota; kingdom Metazoa; phylum Arthropoda; class Insecta; order Hymenoptera; family Apidae; genus Tetragonula; species Tetragonula clypearis. The sequence goes on from WIUT01001993.1 coordinate 25,090, forward strand.
GCAAACAAAGTTCTACTGTATCTCGTCATTGACTATAAGATCGATGATGTTGAAGAAAGACTGGCAGAAACGTGAAATCTGACATAAAAAGATTGATGCGTAATATCAAAAAAAAAAAAAAAAAAAAAAAAAAAAAAGGAAATCCGACAACGTAACGATCGATCGAAATATAAAAGCGACCGACAGTAGATGACTAGATCGTCTGATATCTTATTACTTCTTACACTAATGTTCGAGTGCTGAACAAAGTTCGAAGGGGTTCGAGCGCACAGTGTGTGGAGTCAGTACTACGCATTTCTTTTCGCGTGGTAAGCAACCGTGTTTTCTTCTGTGAAAATTGGCGAGAACGAGGATGAATCGAGGAGGGATGGCAGTCGCCCCGGTGACGGGGGAAAGAAACGCCAAGAGACTTCAGACATTCTCGCGTGTGCGGCACACGGTGAATTTTTCGTCGCCGGTGCAGAATCGCGCCCGAGTGGCATTCGCGGCCTTGATGGCATTTGTAAGGAAAAGGAAGCGTGCATTTTCGAGTGGTACTCACTTGCGGCTCTGATCTTCCTCCAGCGGGTGCCAACTCGAGCCTCTCCGACACCGCCTGCAATGCAGAAAAACATTGGATGAAAATTCAGCTCGCGTAAAACTGCCACCGTAAGCCAAGAATTTATGGCGCGAGATATACCTTCCCCCCTCCCCCCCCCCTCGCGCGTCATTTTCACCCGCGTGTTTCATTCATGAAACTTTTCCTTTTTTTAATCAATCCTCAGACTCGACTTCGAAAGTTGGCGTCATGCTCGTTTCTGTGTAATGAAGAGTTTGCGTGCACGCGACACTTTTAATACAGCTACGCTATGTATATAATACAATTGTTATGTAATGCGTACGATTAAATATTGTGGGACAATTGAAAGTTAAAGTTGAAATTAATAATTGAAAATTTTACAGATTTGACAATTTTGATGTTTTATATATATATATATATATATATATAATTGTTAATATTATATAATTAACATATAATTGTTAATATTATAATGTTATATATTATATATATATATGTATAATTTATATAACATCAAAATTGTCAAATCTTTAAAATTTTCAATTATTAATTTTAATTTATATATA
>WIUT01001994.1:0-26212 GCA_010645135.1 Tetragonula clypearis
ATTTCAAAACTACTATATATATATATAAATATATCTATATATATCTATATATATATCAATCTATACATATAAATATCTGTTAAAAGCAATGTAAAAGCAATGGTATTTTGGTGATTAATCATGATACTAGTTTGTGAATATACACTTGATCTCAACTGCAACATTCCTACTCAAACACAAAGTAATCAATATCTACAGCTCTGATTTATTATACAGAATTATTAACTGATATGTGTAACGAATCCATGGAATATCTTCTTTCTTGTTGTGTTGTTTTCGACCATTGTTTATGTTCGCACAAGTAAGGATATAATGGTACCACTAAGACACTGATATCGTCAACCGATGCCATAGGTGAAAATTTTTCATCCGTTTCTTCAAGATTTTCTGATTTACCAACCCAAGCTCGTCCTACTAATCTACCGCGTGCTGCTTGTACCAATTCTTGAGCGCCCATTGTCAGTCTGTAAAATTTTATAATTTTTATTTTTACAATAAATTATTTGATTTCGATAAAAGAGAAAAAAAAGAAAGAAAAGAAATAATACCTGTATTCTAATGACGGATTATCAGGAGCTAGTGTTTTTCTAAGTATATTCGCTGCTGCTTTATCTGACACAACATCCCAAAGTCCATCTGTGGCTACAATAATGCAATCACGTTCTGTGAGATTACAACTATCTAAATTTATAGATTGCACTTCGGGTTGCGATGATAGAAATGGTTTTATATGTACTCCTGTACTAGCTGCTTTTAAGCCATGATCTCCAAAACCACGTGTTACTCCTATAGTACCCATTACGCGACTCTGTAAAGGAAAAATATATCAATTTTCTTTTTCTCTTTAACTGTATCACAATGTTTTGTTTTTCTGATATTGAGAATATTTACCCTTTTGCCATGTCCAGAGATGAGAGGTAGCTTTAAATCGGACAGTGTTAATACTTTATATGCCCAACCAGTCATGTAAGGTTCTCTATACAAAACCAGAGACCCTAATTCTTTTTGCAAAGGTCGTTTTCTAAATTCTAGTGGTGTAAAATGACCTTTCAATAATTCAGTACTTCTTAAAAATCCTAATGCTCTGACACGATTTGATTCTGAATCAGGAGTATGATCTCTTGTTAATGCACGCTGACTCTCTCCCAAAACTAATACAGCTCTGTATATTATACAAGTGTACATTCGATATTAATTGTTTCGACTTTCATTACCTACATCAGAAATTTAACTGTCCATATTTTTACCTGGAATCACCAGCACCTGCAGCATATAATCTACCATTGAGAAATAGAATGGTAATTGCTGTGCAACCACCTCCTCCTCCTTGAGCTTGTGTTTCTACCATTTGATCCATTTGTCTATATGCTAATTCAATAGCACCAATTACTAAATCTCTTCCTTTTATCAGTTCATCTTCATCTTCATTTAGCAACATATTGCCAGGTATTGCCATTAATCTTCCCTAAAGAAACAATATATATTTGAAAACATAAAATTTGGTACTAGGATATAGATAATAAAAGCATAATTGAAAACAAAATTTCATGCTGAAATGTCAGACAAATTTCTATCTTACCAGAATTATCCTATGTAAGTGTAATCTTGCTGTTAAAGCCACTTGATAACCAGCGTGTCCATCAAACATAGAAAATATGACATAAGGCAATGTAACATTAACATCCGATAATTTGAGGTCTCCTCTAGTTGCAGAAGTTTGATCTTCATTCCATGTACTTTTTCCAGCATTTATACATTCCGCATAACCAGCACACCATGGTAACCGACTTAAATCTCTTGGAACTATAATTGGTCTTACCCTGTGATCAGCACTTACCTATTGATTACAAGATGTTAAAGTCAAACATTACTTTTATTACTTATAGTATTTATAACCTTTTAGATACTCACTTGAGTTTCTTCTATAGTTAATCCTAGAAAACTAGGTCTACTATACGGTTTATTTTCTACTTCTGCAGCAATGTTTGAATTAAGATAATCTGTTACTGTTTCATTATCAGAGTCAGTAGGGTATTGTAGGCCAAGTTCACTCCCACCCATAGCATTCATTAATACTGATTTAACTCTGTTCAGCATTTTTCTTCTCTTTTTGTTACTATTATTTGTGAATATAGAAATTGGAAATATAATATAGAATAAATTCAATAAATTTTATTGCAACACATATCTTGAAAGACAGATATCACTTTTAGTGATAACAATTAATTTGGTTTTTATCAAAAAACATAAATTCACATTTATGTACAGCATTAGCAGGTAGGAAGTACAAATTTTAATTACTGACTTGGTTATCTGTCATCTGTCAATTGCTTGTCACAAAATTAATTCCGCACAAGAAATAATATTCTTATAATCCCAGCAATGCTACCTTTAAAAATAAAATATTTTTATATGCTTCCAACTATTCATAAATCTGTATTTCGTTTAATTCGTATCATCTTGTTGACAAATAATTGTCAACAATAAGATAGGTTATTTTCTGACACGAGTAGCAGGTAGCTGTTTTACCGTAAACAACTCACAACATAGATTTCACATCGAATGTATTTTTATATTCCGTCGTAGGATTTCTCAGATTCCTAACCATAACCCAATTTTAACCCAATGTAGTATAGATGAGGTACAGACAACTCATTTGTGATTGAGATTAGAATTACCACGTCCGTGAATGAATTTGATTTCTTGCATGGTTCTTCTTCTCAAAGCACATGGCTCATGAAATCTCATAAGATGATACGTCTATATTTTCTGTACTTCGTGTTTATATTCTTAAATATGTGAGTTTTAAAAATGTAGGATGCAGGCAATTAATACGTAATAAGAATTTGTTGCAATTGAATGTCATTTATACGAGTTATTGAATATATATAAAATATTATATTGAATATAATATTTGTAAATCCAATATGTCAAAAGGAAAGAGAAGTGCATATAGCAGTGAGGTAATTGACTTCTCTTCTCTATATTGTTTGTCCCTATTGTTCCAGTGTTGTTTGTTACTTCTTGTGAATAGACATTGGTATAATTTATTAGAAATGTCATATTAAATTTTAGGAAGGTAGTAGTTCATCTGGTACCTCTTCTTCGCTATCATCTGATGAAGAAGTAGATGCTAGGGACTTAAAACCAATTAAAGAATATCTATCAGATCGTAGGGAATTGGCTCGTCAGCTTTTTAAATCTGTTAAAGCTGAAAAAATACAAATGATGTTACCTCAAACTTTAAAGGTACTCCTAGTTTAGGATGTGTCAAATAGGTTATATTTTTCTTGTATATAGTTCACACATTTATTTCTTGTAGAAAATGGATCTTGGACAGTTAGAAAAATGGTGTGCTAATGAATTAAGTGGCATGTCAAAGAGCCGTATATTATGTATTTTAAACGGAAAACCTATGTTAGAATCATCAGATACAAGTGAATCAGATGATTCAGGTACTCAGGTATTTTTAGTCATGTACGTTAAGGTTTACTATATGTCGTATATAAATTATTTTCGTGACAATAGGACCCTCCTTGGAAATTATCTCAGATACAGAGGAATGGTTTACTGATGATGATATGTCTAAAAAGGAAGAAGGTTCAAAAGTATTTAAAGGAAAAATAAAGAAAGAAAGGATTAAGCAGAAAGGAAAATCTCAACTTAATAAAAAGAATGATAGTAAATCCATTTCTAAGAAAGTTTCTGATACTACTTGTAAAAACATACAAGTAAAAAAGGAGAATGATACAGATAAAAGTAAAGAAAAGGAAGGTGATAGTTTATTGGACTTATTAGAATTAGAAATGCGTGCGAGAGCAATAAGAGCTTTAATAAGAAAAGAGGAAGATATAATACCAAATACTTTAAAATCTGCGGCAAGTAATGATATTTCAAATGAAAATGTTATAGCCAAGGCTGAACAAGATGAAATAAAAGAAAAAGAAAATTGTAGAAGACAGTTAGAAAGAATTATTAGTGCTCAGCAGAACAGTACTGCTGAAGATGAGGATGTAGTGTTAGTTGTTCAACCAACTCCAACTATTGAGCTACTGTCTAGTGATAGTGAAGGAGAACCTCATAGTGGTGTACGTGTAAATAAAAAATTACAGAACGAACGAGTTATAGAAGTCAAAGACAATATTAATCATATTGAGAATAGAGATATAAATACTGTTCGTGGTATAAATAACCTGGAAAATTCAAAGGAAAATAAATCAACCAAAAGCTCGATAGAAACACACAAAGAAATAGATAGTACACATAAAACTGAAGCTTTTAAACGTAATCATAGTAATAATGTACCTTATCAGGATAGCCAATCAAAATCTAGTAGTAAAAAGCGAAAAACAAAGAAAAAATCGCATGTAAAAGAACAATCGAAAAATGTAACTTCCGAAGTCGATACACATGATATAAAATCAGGTAATGTTAGTCAAAATACAAAGGATGCAAAAAGTGACGATTGTTCGTCACAGGATGTGAAATTAAATGAAAAAGAACACGAAAATAATGTTACGTCAAAAACGATGAATAGTAATTCATTACCAACCAAACAAGAGTCAACCGAAGCATTAAATATTTCAGATAAAGTAGGTTTAGACGAAGAAAAATCCATTGACTTGGATGAAATAATTGATTTGGATGATTATTGCGACGATATGGATGATATAGAAAATAGCGAGAATGATAAAAATAATAAAACTGTGGAAAGTAAAGAATATAAATCACAAACCGAATCAAATTCGACACAAAAGTCGAATGGAACTGAAACTTGGGCGAGTCGTTATTATCAAACGGACGATGTACAAAATGTAATAAAAGAATCGAAGATCCAGTCGGAAATTCGTAAACGATTAAGAGAACGTCAAAGACTTTCCAAGCTTAATACATCTCCGAATAAAAATCTACCTTCGTCACCGCCTGTAGTAGAAGCAACTAACAACAAAGTTATCGAAAAACATCCAATGGGTTCGGTCGATGAATATTTGGCTTTAAAACACACTGCCACTACAAGCCTTAGTAGCAATAGTTCCAGTATGATAAAAGATAACGTAGTATCTGCCAATACACATGTAGATGCGAATAGATTAATTGAAAACGATCATACATCTAATTCTGTATATTCTAAAAGCCAAGTAATCGACAAAGACTCTACTTTAAATGACAACACAAATATTAATGATACACCTGCTACGAAAAAAGAGAATGTAGTTAATACGATTAACATTATGAATCCTGGTTAATTTTTACGTAATAGCTATAGTCACATTAATTATATTTATACTTAAGCAATGATAAATATAGTCATATTAATTATATTTATACTTAAGCAATGATAAATATAGTTCATGAGTCTTCCAACAGTTCGACGTAAAATAATTTTTGTACAATATTCCTATCCTAGAGTTCTAAATAAGTTGTACCTTTTTCCTGTAATTATAGAACGTAAAGAAATAATGATGCAGTAGAAGAAAATCGATTATGATCTTCATTTACTATTAAACTTACGTAGAATTAGATTAAGAATTATAGAGATATATGAATCGGTTTTTACGTATTTATACAATGTAATAAGTGCCTGTGAAACGGAATTTCATTATATATACGAATGAAAAATTGCATTCTCTAATAAAGTTTCTGTTAGAAATTGAGTTATAATAATGTGATGTTATGATTATGCTGAAACATGTAGTAATTTATTGATAGCGACAATGTTGAAAGCAATTTTAATTTGTTATATCAGATATCTTTCGTCTATTATGCTGCTTTGTAAATAGTGATCTCAAAATAAAACTGAAGATATAATGAAGTATATATCCTATCGAATTCTGTAATAATTCTGTAAAGAAATTAAATAGTATTGACGTTGCTCGCGATGCTCTTCCTAAATCCGTGCACATTTAAATTTAGTATTTCTGTAGTTTATGATTTAGTTTCATAAATTACAATATAAAGATCGACTTTGATTAAAAATCATATGATTTATATTTAATCTATTTTTTTCTTTTTTTTTAAGACAATCATATATTACTTGAAGATGATATATCACATACATACTTATATATTTTATTATTAATTTATCTTCTAAAGTATTCTACATTCTAATCACTGACTTCTCTGCTTTCATTCTCGATGTTTACCGTTCGCTTGTGTGCAGAAAAGTTCCTGGTTCTTTATAATTTCCTTTATTTGTAGACTACATAAAAACACTTAGAATACAAGTATATGAATTTCTTTTTTTTAATTTTACGGAATCGTCTGTTCAACACGCAAGACGTGATCCTACTTTCATCGAAGGCTACTCGTTTATTTCTATGAAATCGGCTACCTTTTTAAGAAAAGGAAGAAAAGAAAAAAGATAGGAAACGTATCTATTACGATTCGAACGAAACGTGAACGGCGCGGAAGTAAAAATCGAACGTTCGGTCAACAGTTGTGCACTTGTAACGCATAAGCGGTTTCGTACGACCTAGGAAATGCATGGATTGGTGCCCGCGTAATCTCATTGACTTTGTGGCCGCGTGTACGAACGCTGTGGCGGAAGCATTACGACACTGTGCGCGCGCGCGCGCGCGCGCACACACACACACACACACACACCAGCCGGAAAGATTTTTCAGAACCGCGAAGAACGCTCTTGGCACAACGAACTTTCGATCGTGGTGGGTGGTTCCGGTGCCGTGGAACTTGGAAAGTTTCTCCACGACGATGCAAATAAGAGATACAAAAGGGAGAGACGGACCGGTAACTTCGTACGATAGAGTAGAGAAGCCGATGGTACTCTGCATCATGCGAGACAGATTGTTGACAAAGGTTTCAGTAGAATTTAAATGAGTATTATCCTGCGCCGCATTGCGCAACACCGGGAATTTCTGTGTAGTCCACTTTCGATGAAAGTTACGTTTTACAAATCCGCGGTATGATGCACTATGGTTAATACGGTGATCAATTCAGATTCTGTCGCTGCTACAGCTCTCTTCACAGAGATTTCTCAGATCGGGTACGCATAATGTGGAAATAACAAGGCTATATAATTACACGCGTTTGTCTTCACAGCGGAATGCTATTTATACGTGTCTCCGTTTATATTGCTTCACTTGTTCTAGCATTGTAACGATGAAAGAATTAAATGCAATAGAATATCGCCGAGACGGTTGATGTAACAATTGAACGCAATGATTAAAGATAATTTGACGTTTAATTAAGATTCCAAGATAGTGTGCGCGGAAATGGGAAAATAGAAGAAAAATTGTTCGATAATCGTAACAGACCCTTCTCACTTTCATTTTCAATAATGTTGATTAAAACCGGCGTAACGATTCCATGTTATTTTCCACGTGGCTCCCCTTTTCCCTCGGGAATTCGATAAAGTTTTATCAAGGAGAAACGTAGCGTAGGTGGTGGAAGTAATTTGTCGCACCCCTGTGAAATTACGGTCTAGTAATTGCGATGAAGTTACGGTCTTATTTTACTTACGACTCTGTTTCTCGTTAGAATTGTGCTGTAAATTGGAGGAAAAGTTCTTCGTTGATGTAACTAGTTAAATATATCCCCCAAGGCTGTCAATTTCGCGATATTTCAACCTTGTGAATCTTCCACTCTGTTTCACATCGATTAATTTACGTTTCTTTCTTTTTTCGCGATACTATAAGAGGATGCGAACGAATAAAACTCAAACTCGAGACGTGTACGTGTTGACAGAATCAATATTAGCGTAATGTTGACAATCATTTTTCGAGTAAACAAGCTAGTCTATCGACGAACGTGACGAATCGTATAGAGCGAAGGATTCCATACTTCCTTCGCGTTGTATATCACCTTGGAGTGCTAGAAATTTTTCAAATTTAGGAAGAACGGGCAATAGAGCACTGTATTAGATAGGCTGCGACAGCTTCTACCTATTTGCATCATTTTTTTAAAAAAGTTCGGAGATCTTCGTCTCAGTTGTTTTACTCACTTGAAACGAAATCATTCTCAGGAATATTTATACTTTCGACGATATGGATGTATTATAAATCTCTATTTTTCCATAGAGATATGCATATTCCATTTCCTCGATTTTGTTGACACGGTATAGCAGGTTCTGTACACAGAAAGTGAAGGGGGGTATCAGAAATGCATGCGTTGTGCGGCGAATAAGAGATATTTCGTCATTTGCGAAAAAAAGGAAAAGCCAGAGTACGAAATAAAAGGTCGAAATATTTCTTCGTACGTGTAGCAACTTGTTCGCGGTTTATTATTATATCGAGCAACGATACGATCGTTTGGCAACAAAAAACAATAATAATAATCCTGGAGTTTTTCTAGCTGAAGCAAGAAAATACACGTAGCTTTGCTATTTTTCCACGTCCATATATATATTTTTTCCAACTGTATGTTCACTTTCGAATTTTTTTCGAAAATCTCATGGTATTCTTGTTATTTCGTTCATTTAAATTTTTTTAACGGATCGTAGCTGAAAATGAATATCAAATAAAAAGATTTTAAAAGAAGGAAGGGCTCATTATTGAAAAGTCATGCAGAGAAACGAGTCAGTTAACGTGTACTTTATAAACGCAAAACGTTTTCATCGTTAACTGTTCCTGCACTGTGTGCGTAGAAATTTCTTCACCTAGTTTGTCTTATGTAAATCAAACGTTAAATCGGATCAAAGGCCAGCTCGTAAAATCGAGCAAATGGCGGAAATAATAACACGCGGAGATCGTACGATAACATTGCATTGCAATCGGTGCGTAACCACCTGACGCAATCCGCAGATTTTCACGTATATACATAGATATATATCGGAATAAAAAGTGACGCAAACGTGAATGGACCTCCTTATTTGTTCCTTCTGTGTCTCTCAGACAGAGGAGACACAATAGAGATTGATGCCAGCGCCAAGTCACGATTCTTTACGATTGTAAAATGAAGAGGAAAGAACAGGGGAGAAATAAGACACGTTGTTCTAGGCGTGTTGTGTAACGTCGGTAGACACGTCTACATCGAACTGCAGCACATTTCGATTCCTTGGTAACGCCTGGTGTTCGACGATTTCGCGCCAATTTCTGGAGAACGAGGAAGCATAGAAATTTTCTTGCCTGTGCCGTGCGAATAAATAATTGGAAATTCTCTAACATAGTTATTAGAGAGAGAGAGAGAGAGAGAGAGAGAGAGAGAAAGAGACTCGACGTGATATTCGAAAAACAGTAAATGATGGAGTAACGAACTTTTGACGGATTTATATTTATCGTTCAGAGTAATGCAACGGGAAGTTCGAGAGTTTATCGATCTGTTCTCCACTTCGTTTGAGATATACTTTCGAATTAAGTGCTGTCTAAAATATCTATAATGCGAATGATTAAGAGACTGTATAAAATATATCGGAAGCTAACATTCTATCACATATTACAATTTTTACTACGATTTGAAAGCGAAATAACTGAAAGTGACAGATCGGAAGAGATAATTCACTCGAGCAAAGAAACGTTTACGTCACAATTGACGGAAACGTAACCCGCGGTATGCAATCGACATGCCAGAGGATCAATGTATTGGTCGAAGGAACGTCATATCTGCATCGTCTCTGTTTACACATCCATATACACTCGCCGGTTGATCGAAGAAATCTCTCTCTCTCTCTCTCTTTCTTTCTTTCTCTTTTTCCCTTACGTGAACTTCCTATATCATTAAATATGATTACCTGGCTTGCGGCACGTTAAATAACGGGATTTGCTAACCAACAGTCTGCGTGCCGTAGTACGTACGAAAGCATCGGTTAGCACGCTTTTAAAACTCGCCTGGCCGCTAGGAGATAAACCTAGCTAATGGTTATTGTATCTTAAAGACCCGGTAAATATTACGCAGTATACGAAGTATCGTTTCATCGCGCTTTATAAACTGCCTATTTTAGCTTAAAATATATACGCGAAACATCCATTGCAATAACATTTCCTTTTTCGCTTTATCGTTTCATCGGAAATTCAATTTCACTGTCGAAATGTGTCCGTGCAATTAAACGAGTCAGATACCGTTTAATTCAGATTCTATTGTAACACTCAATTCGATATTCGTTCGCTGCTATTCACGTGATCGATTAGACGAAATTATCCGATTCACAGCCGCTTGTTTGTTTCGCATGATAAATCGGTGATAATTTCTTCGGTTCGCGATATCAAACCGGCTACTCCGATATAATTCAACGATCGATAGGTGACCGCCGTGAAACGCGATAGCGCCGTATCGATGCAGTTTCCCTTGATCGTTGGGCAAGCTCGATATTCGCTCGGAGGACACTCGCCAATGGGATGAATTTGTCGTAAGCATGTCTCCTCGTTCGGCGGCAATGAATTCGCTGAACCAAGCAAACCGCAGGTCGCGTACGTACGCGATACGCTTCTGCAATTTCGTACACGTAACATACTTTGGAGTTGAGCTCTCAACGTCCGCCGCAGATTTTAAAATCCGTTCGTTCGTTCGGACAACCGCGGACACTTTCATTTTCTACTTGCTATCAGATCAGCGGCAGCTCCCTACAGAGGGAGAGCGAACGTTGCACACGGAAATGAAATTAGGCTAGAAAGGTGAAGAAACGGTTATTCGGTTGGTAGTTAACAGGAATTACAATTTTAATTTGTTCGGATGATGGCGAAAGCCGCCCTCCTAAAGCAAACATATCAAATTGAGTTTGGGAAAGTTTCGTAGAAAATTCATCAAGTCAAGCGGTAAGCCTGTCGTCGTTAAGCAAGATTTTCGCGAAATAAAGAGGAAAGGAGAGGGAGAGATTGCTCAAAGAGAACGGCGAACGCAAGCGTTTCTGCCAAACGCAGCGGTTTTTACATGATTTGACGTTCATTTCGTTTTCCCTTCGGTTCTATCGGCGGCAATGCAAACCATACGAGTGTTTTTTTCTTACCGGCACTTCGCATACGGTAGAACAGGTGTTCCCCCTGTTCGTAACATTTATCGGTGAAAGTCTCGTCGCGATTCTTTCCAATCGCGTAACTGTTAACGCGATTCATTTTCTTCCCGAGCAACTCTACCATCCAATTTCCGAAGGTTACGTAATCGCCTGTGTTATGTATAAAAAATATCGTTTTATTCGTTCATAAGAAACATATTCATAAGAAACAATACAATTTGAGGTTCAGCATCACGGTGAATACAATATTGGTACATTCGACTGACGTCTACTACGAACGGCACGCTTGTTCGTCGATCGACGGTCGCGTTTCGACCAGCAAGCGTCTCGCGAGCTCGGTAGACCGAATTCGCGAAATTAGCGGTTACATTGTCCTGCGGCAATCGATGGACAAGACGCGCGTTGAAGATCAAAGACTTCGACACTCCACGGAGTTCGAGCCTTTGCTTCAGAAATGCTCGTAACCTCCGCCGAAATCGTGTCCACCTCCCAGTGACAATCCACCACCGAATCCTCCGCCGAATCCACCTCCGTGTCCGTGTTCCTTCACAAAGAGAGGCACAGGCTCCTTCACGACCACGGGCACCTTGACAGGGTAGGGCACTGGTTTTGGTACAGTGACCGGTACCTTGACAGGTACCTTGACCGGCACGGGCACCTTTACCGGCACCTTGACGGGCACCTTTACAGGGTAAGGTATTGGCTTCTCGACCGGATAGGGCACATGCTTTTCGACTGTGACTGGGTAGGGTTGAGGCACGTGGACAGGAACTGGCTTGTCGACCGGTACTTTGATTGGTACACTGACGGGTACAGGGACGTGTTTTGTCACCTCGACTGGGTAAGGCTCGGGAATATGGACAGTCTTTGTGACCGTGACTGCCTTGATGTGATCCGTGGATATGTGTTCGCTGCCGCCGTGACTAAGTCCGAAGCCGCCTCCGAAACCACCGTCTCCGAAACCTCCTCCGAAGCCATGATCGCCCAAGCTAAGCTCCAAGCCACGCTTCGTCTTCTCTTCTTTCTTCGGCTGTGCGCTCGACTCCTGCGCGACCTTCTTCGCTTCCTCGGCAACGGCCGACAGTACCAAGCCGCAGAAAACTAAGATCTGAAGAGAATAAATGATCAATTATAATTTCTAACATCGTTTCAACATGGTCAATTTTCTGTTTGTTCTTCGAGAAGAATTTACAATAGGGTCAGAGATAAACTGACGTTAGTACGAGCAACAAATTTGCGATATGATCTCCACTCGTACGACAGACAAGTACTATTTATTAAGCCTCTCAGGGGAAAAAGTAAATTCGACTCGTGTTAAGTATTCGTTCCCGAACGACTCGATCGATTGCATCAAGAACGGCGACACGCTCGAATTTTCACTGATTACGTCAGTTTCGTTTGCGTGGCTCGAGAGGCGGGAGAGAATTCAAGTGGCTGTCTTACTGGAGCTACTCACTTTCAGCTTCTCTGTGCTGTTCATGTTGGTCGACAGTGAGCACACTGGTTCCTCGATGGTTTACCCTCGCTTTTATAGGGGACGCAACCGCCAGTCCGGCGGGCAACTCGAGCGTGCCGATGAAATTGTTGCGGAGTAGGAAGCTAAGAGAAGGAAAGGAAGAGAACGACGCCATGGACGACGCGACGCTTTCCTTCATTGGCTTTTGTCGGCAAACGTTTAGCAAGTCGTTTCGCGTTCCCTTCAATTTCTTTTTCAATGCTGCTCGAGCATTGAAAGCTTCTTCAACGCTCAACAATTCGGGAAATCCTTTGAGACATTTTCGTCTTGTTCGATTTTTAATTTCGGCTCGGTGCCACGACGAGCCCTTTCTAGAAATTCTACCTTTCAAAACAAATCGGAGATCTTCGTCGAATCTTCGAAAGGATGACGACAAAGAATCAAACAAGTATTCGATCGAATTCCGATTCCGATTACATTCGTCAGAATTGTAGAACGATCGGCTTCGAACTTTCTCGTTACTCGTGCCCGAGCCGGCGAGTTTTCAATTACAGGATGAACCGTCAGAGAGAACCGGGGCAACTAATACGGATTCAACTCCGGTGTCTCTTTTTAATCCGATTACTTCTCACAATACGCTCCTACATCTCTGTACTCACATTTCCGGGGAGCTTCATTAATATTAAGAGCTTAATTAAAGCGAGAAGCGAATTATTAGGACTTCTCGGAGGCGCTCGAGTTACATCCCCTCGTATCTTCGCACCTTTCCTCCCAACCCTTTCGAAAACGGAGGAACTTCTCTTACTACGGAAACTTCTCTCTACGGAACGAGCGTGTGCAAGTTTAACCTACATTCCACTTGGAACTTTTTGGGTTCGAAATGAAACGTTTCTTCTTGGCCAGGTTCTCGCATTGAATTCAGTTAGCGTATTTTAATGATTTCTTCGGCACGAGGTGATGGTAACTCTATTTGAGAACGAAGCAGCGGACGGACGGTATTTCGATCTCCAACGAGAGATCGTAATAATAAAACGATCTGTACTCTTGAATGGGAAACGAATCGTCGTCGTAACGGATCCGTTGCGATGTATCGAACGGCACGATCGAACTATCGTTATTCGTGGTTCATTCGCGGTATGCTCCGGATGAGCCTTGCCGGCTGCAACGATTTTTGATTATCACCGGGAGCTCCCACGGGCGCAGTTAATTTCGGAATGACTTTGTACCTCGATCTCGCCGGTTGGAGAGCATTAGAATATCCCCGCGTATCCATGGTTTATCAGGCTTATCGGCGGGAATAAATTTCCATATATCTGAATTTGAATCTCCATATTTGAATCTGAAAATATTGATTTGACTGCTCCTATGCCGCGGTTGGCATGATGCGTTTCGACGGGCCGTGCCGTCGGGTTTCGATTGGGTTCGTTCGATCGGCCCAAACGAAAAGCGAGAGGAAGATGTTTGTCGATATTTTCTGTCTCACCTTCAACCCGGATTAAATTGTTTTCGATGAATTTATAGTGATTTGCCGCGGTTGCAATCTCCTCAGACTAGAAAGTGATTTCCATATGAGAACGAAGTTCGTCGATAGGTGTTCGATAGCGTACCTGCGTCGTCGCATACGACGTGAAAGCACGATCGGTGGATATGAAGTTTGCACGAAATTTATGGTGCATCGTCGTATATCGATATATCGCGACGAATTGATCGCGGCGAGGGGAAATACAAAGACGAGCGTCGAGTGATGTAAACGACGTACTTTAATTGCGTACGAAACGTCGCTGATCTGGTAATTGCGCAAACCACCGTGATGCAAATCCGTTTGTTCGATGTTGCAGTTTCGTTCATTGAATTCGTAGCTAATGACACTGGGTCCGGTGGCATGAACTAGCCAATTTTCCTCCCATCAATTGTAATTTCCACGCCGCACCGCGTGTAATAAGTTTCGCGCTGCACGATCACGCCGCATTTATCCCCTAATAATTAAAACGCGTGAAAGGTGCTAAGATCCGTGAAATATCATCTACGATTGCCTTCGCTTTCGACCGCGTACGTTCGTTTTACGCCGAGGAATACGCAATTATAGTAGTTTCTCCCAAGACTTTTTTTTTGTCTCCTCTTCTTACCAAATCAATGTTCTTTGTGCAATCGTTGCAGATGAATTATCGATCGGCCAGTTTGATCTACCTTCTCGTAAATGTTCGTAGAAATAATAAACGTATCTACAACGTTAAGGAATCTTTGCGAAATTTAATTAAGCTTGCTCGATCAACATTTTTTTTTCTTTTCGCGCTGTACTTTATTACGGACATGGAACTTTGCATTAAGTGCATACTCAAGATCGTATTACGTGTGGGTTCTTATTATACTTGCGTATGATTTTTTTCTCTGTGGCATTCTCTCTCTGTCGAGAGTTCTTGCTTTCTAGTAATTCGTGGGCTATTTGTTATGCAGAAATTACATAAATGTCCGTATACTTCCGGTTACTGATACGCCTCGAATGCTTTTATCGGCGCTGTTGGTCCTTTTTCTTCGCGGAAGCGAGGGTATCTGTTCGTTGTACGAGTGAAACGCGTCTTCCGTCTCGTTTCAGTTTAATCGTACCGCGATTCCCTCGAACCTTGAGTCTCGTCACTGTCGGACGTGATTTTGGACCGCATTCGAAGGAATCGAACTTTGTATTCGTGCACGACGGCTGCGGAAATGCAGCCTAAAGAGTAAGTACGAAGTAAATCCCTGTGGTCGACGAGCGTACAGAGGCAGACGGTAGGAGCGGAATTTTCGCGAAGTCTGCATTTCTGCTTCACCGACCCCGCAAACGTAACCTTATGCAATAATCGGAAAGGCTTTCGAGTCGAGTCGGCCAGACCGCTCTCATGAATATATGGATGGATGTTCTCGCTCAAGGTGTTTATCAAGCCGTTTTCTAGTTACGCCCTTTCCCTTTTTCGTCCTTTTCGTGACCTAGCCTCCTCCACCCGAGGCAAACATAATTCGCGCTCTAGAGCTGTGCCTTCGCTAAAGAGATGCTAAAAGCTGTTTCTTCCGTCGTCTCTTCCCTCCCATTTTCCCTTTCACCTTTCACCGCCTTGCCTCCTTTCTTCATTCAATTTGTCTTCAGTCTTTATTCCAACGGACTTATCAACACAGTTTCCGCGAACATTAACGAACAAGATTTCGAGACCTTTAGTCTTTCAAGATTGTAAATTTGCGGTGGAGATACTATCGAATTTAATCCGATGATTTCTCGTTCTCCCGCTAGGAAATGAGCGACGATAAATATCTCGAGAGATGGATATATTTTTGCCCTCTGCCAATGTAAGATAGTTAACGTTAAAGTTTCATCTCATCTTCAGCAGAGTTTTTTGCTATACTTGTAATGAAAGCGGTTCCGATTAAATTGTGTCGCATTAATTTCGCAAACCGGGTTAAAATATTGGCTGGCGTGAATAGAAGGAGTGAAAGTCCCCGTATAATGTCAAAGTATCTATAAAATGATTATGATGAAAATTGGACCTGGTAAAAAGTTTCTGTCAGCCGAGCGAAATATCGGCGTGTTCTCGGTAGCTTCGTTATTAATTGCCGCTACCAGCATCGACGGAAGACGTTTTTTTTCTTCCTTTTCATCCGGTCTATCGATCGATTGGCTAATACGCTTGTCAATTGCTGCGATAGAAAAGGATTGTCGCCGTATCGTACCTAATGCAAAATCGGTCTAATGATCCTTTTCATTTTTTCATTTTTTTTTTTTTTTTTTTTTTTTTTTGTAAAATTGAACCTGTTGCCCAAAGTGAAATCCATCCGACACACCGACTCATTTTTCGTTTCTTGTCTCTTTGAATCAAGGAACGGAAGTAACGGATAAGAGACAACGAGCGGCATTAGAAAAATTGAACGCGAAAGATCGGAGCTGACGATGACAACGGTGTTGCCCACCGTGACGCCTAACAACTTCCTTCGCGTACCGTGTATCTATCTTTTTTAATTAACCAGGCTTCGAGCATGATGCCGGGAATCAGTCAATTAAGTACATAACGCGCGCGTGTCCGAGACAAGAGGAGAAAGTTTCGAGGCGAGTCCTTTGAGTTTCGTCGCCGCGTGCGTTTGCAATTTTTTTTTGCACCTTTTTTTCTTCTTCTTCTTTTTTCTTTATTCTACGGAAATCGTCGAAAAGCCGACAGCGTGCCGTGATTAATTACCGGTCAGCTCGATGTCTCGAAGCGTGCGCAACAGCACGTTAGTTTCCTTCTGGAGGATAACACCCCGACGATTTTCACCGGTGTTACGCGCGTATTACCAAAAAACATTTCATCACCACGAGAAGCATTTTTCCGTACGTCCCGAATTAAATTACGCGATGATTTACGCGTTGAGATGCCTCGGTGAAAGATGTATGACTGGTTAATATCGGACCGGTATAACCGGTTAATTTCATCTCCGATATTAAACCCTTAATTATATCTTCTTTACGTTTACACATCGATGTAAATCGCGTTTTTGGTCCTGTAACGTTACGTTCGTTTTGTCACCGTTCGATTACACAAACGCTCTTATTCATTGTACAAAATGATCCAAGCGGATGCTTCAATACGTCAGGAAATCTCGTTTAATCACGCAATTTATTCCGATGAAATTCGCTTTATCGGTCCGCAAGAAACGGTGATCGCACGACGTAACCGCTTTTTGTACGGGCGGTATCGAACACCTGGCCAAAATGCAAATAATGCGAAGAAGATCGTTGATCTTACTTAGTTCATTCGGAGAGATCCGATAACGTATCACCGTGCGTCGAGAACGAGCATGGGATTGCGTAAGAGGTCAGGTAGGTTCGGTCGGAATTACGTCCGGAATAATTTTCACAAGGCACGGGCGAGAACGAGATCGGAGTCGAGCAACGATCGCGCGGCTCCTTCCGAAGGTGAAAGAAAAAGAAACGCCGAAGAGGTTTCGAGTGGTCGCCGTGATCGTTGCACGCTAAATTGCTTGCTCCTCCTCGGCGAGTGAACGGACAAGAGAGCGACTCGAAACAGTTCGAACGTGCAGGGGGCTATGTTACGCGTGCGGCGGATCTGGGGATCCGGTAGTAATCAACCGGCTGGTCGGTAGCCCGTGGGAAAACGGTTTAACGCCGAACGAACGCCTTTGCCTGTGCACGGCGTGGTAGCACAATCGGTCCACTTTAATGTCGGCGGACGAGTAGGATTTTCCGGGGAGTGGGCCAGTTGCCACGGCGAAAGTGCCGGTATATATGCCAGTGATTGGCGCGATGTAGCTTCAGTGTGCACCTTCGAACGACACCATGAGCACTCCGCAGGTGAGCTCGCGCGGTTCCCCACTATATTCACACACGATACATATCATAGATCGATACACATCATAGCCGTTCACGGAATAGATATTAGAGGGATTATGTAAGGGTGAGAAACGGAGAAAGTTTGCATTTGACGGTGATGAACGGCAACGTTTCTCAAACAGACAACTGTGTGTCGAAAGGAGCTTTTATTTTTCCATTGTTCTTTTTTTTCTTTTTGCTTTCTGCTTTTTTCCTTGCAGAGTCTCTTCGACTCTGTCCCTTGACGTACCCACGACTAGGGCGTTAAAGTCGTAGCCAGTCAGTCAGAGGAGCCGTGTCTTTGCTGCAACTACGACAAGACCGGTTGTTACGATAACTTGCGTTTATCGCCAGAGCCTATCGTGTAATACTCCTTTCACTTTGCACTTTCTCCCGTTATGACGTTATGACGTGATGCACAACGTGACTGCTTGCACAACGTGAATCACATTCGACGCAGGGAAACGCACAGATACCTCACACGATACACGATACACGAACGTGTTGAAACACAGCCGTTTGTACAGTAACTTGTACGTTTCTACCTTCAGAAGCTTGTATTACTCGCCCTGGTGGCGACAGCTCTAGCCGGCGACGCTAAGGAATCGAGCCCCGAGACGAAGAAACCGGCCGCCGAGACGACGAAAGAAAAGAGCAAACGAGGACTGGAGCTGAGTCTCGGAGGTGGCGGTGGCCTAGAGAGTTACGGAGGCCTGGGTGGACACGAAGGTTTGAGTCTTGGCGGAGACCTGGGAGGACACGGAGGTTTGAGCTTCGGCGGAGGTTTCGGCGGAGGTCTCGGCGGAGGTCTCGGCGGAGGCCTCGGCGGAGGAGGCGGTGGCGGTGGCGACGGAGGTCGTATAACTGGTATCACGATCCACCGGGAGAATCAAGTTCGCGTACCGCAGCCGTATCCAGTGGAGAAAAGCGTACCCGTACCGTACGCGGTTCCGGTTAAGATCCCCGTGGAGCGGCCAGTCCCGGTGCACATACCGAAACCTTATCCAGTCCCAGTAGAAAAACTAGTACCAGTGCCAGTGGAGAAACCGGTCCCAGCGCCGTACACCGTGCCCGTCAAAGTGCCCGTCAAGGTGCCTGTCCCCTACAGCGTGCCCGTAAAGGTTCCATTCCCCGTCGAAAAGGAGATTCCTTATCCAGTCAAGGTTCCTGTCGTCGTTAAGGAATCGTACCCTGTTCTGGTTAGCAGTGGTCACGGCGGCGGTGGCGGCGGCGGCTTTGGAGGTGGATTTGGAGGACACGGCTTTGGAGGACACGAATTGTCCTTCGGTTTACATCATTAGAGATAAGGATGAATCTCATCGCTGTTGATTGTCATCCACGCTCGTATATTTGTATATAACGATTATATTTTTTTATGGAAAATAAATATTAAATTATTAAACGTTGTTTGTATTTGCTTACACTGGCTAGCTACGGCGATTACCTTTAAATCTCTCGAACATCGAGCGAGTAGATTGTCAAAAGTGTATTTCGAAGGTCGTCGAACTGTGCTCGATAAGTCGGACCAGGTAAATCGGAGAACTTGCGGAACGTGCGTCTTTGCATAGATGTTTTTCTGTTCTGCTTCGTGCTCCAATTTGATAAAGACTTTTAAATATTATTTCTCTGCGTCTGTCGTTGCCGGAGGAGGCATCGAGCAATATTCGTTTGTTGTTTTTCATATTAATGCGCGTTTACATGGAAAATCGAGATGGTATGCGCACTATGAATTAAATTATAATTTTTACCTCCCCTGGGTCGTTTGTATTCGTTAGGTATCGTCGCAGAATGATTGAAATTTTATTCGAATTCCGCTCTATTTTCGTTTGATCTGCCGTACACTTTATATCAACGAGCGTTTAGCCCGTTGGGCATTTAATTAATTCTTGACTTGTTCTACGACGAGCGTTCGCTGTCAATTTTGAAAAAACGGCACTGCGATCTCACAATTAATTTGCCGTGTGTTATTACGATTCTCTGAAACAGATTCATTTCAACAGATATTTTATATCGTTCACTGTATATTGTTTACATTTAATTCAAGCAAAATCTTTCAAATTTGAGTCACGTACAGATAGATCATTAATTAACGAAACTAATCAAATATATTACGTTGCAGGGAACGGACGTTGTTTACGCTCCGCTGGTTATTATAGAATCGTCGACTACTAATTGATGCCAGGTACGTGAAGACAATGTTTTATCAATCGCGAACGCACATATTACGATTCTCATTAAAGTTATTCTGTAAAAAAAAAAGAAATGCAACAATGTCAATGTTGATTTAATCAAACGCGATAGAAAAATATCACGTGGGAAACGTTTCGTCGCGTCGAGAGATCGAGTTCCTTTCGGCGTCTGCGTATTCTCGTATTCCGACCAACGCTGCTCTTATTTCCCACCTACGTCTGAAGTGTCGTATTTTAAGACGAGATAAAGGAAAAGTTCGAGGGACGTTTTTGCCGCAGACGAAACACGCAATCGCGTCGCGACGTCTCGTCATTTTAGCGACGTCGCCGCCGCCACGAACATCCGGTGCTTTAAACAGCGCGATTTGCCCTCACGGTTCGTTAGAGTTTGTGCTCTCTCTCTCTCTCTCTCTCTCTCTGTCGCGTGAAACACCGATTTGTCGATTCATGGATAACCAGACAACGCCGTTTTATCTGAACAGAGAAATTGTGGTCCGACGTGAGCGAGGGGCCAAATCGCGTGGCTTGTGCGTAACGGAAGTAAGGTAAAGGTCAGACAATTTTTCTTCTGCGTCCCTACGTACTGTTCTGTTCAGACGGAGACTTAACGATGTTTACAAGTATTTTCATTTCTAGCGTTTGCCGAGCAATCCATACAAATATGCACGTCGCGTGTCTTTCTCCTCCAGCCTTTTCTCCCAGCTTCTTTCTCGTACGTAGGTCAACATTCATGGAAACAATTTCCCAAACATGCAAATACACCGAGACAGTTGCTGCCGGTGCAAAAACATCGTTGTTGTTTTGTAATTGTGCGTTGTCCGCGTCGAACGTTTCGCAAGGTGAAAGTCCCATTTATATGGATCGATCCGTCGTGCAAACGTTTCTACAAACCGGGTCGCTCGGACGCGGCATTAACATCGGATTTCATTATTTCTTCTTCCTCATCTCGGAGGATTTGCCTGCGTGCGTAACGGTTTAATAGGAATTTATTCGAGTTAGCAGAGGAAGGCTGGTCATCGGTGTTTCGCGCCTAATTACGATCGTTTCGAGCGAAGAGAAATCGTAAGGTCTCTCTTTCTGTCGCCGATCCGAACCGTTCCGTCGGAGCTTGTGCAACCAGCCGACAATTTTCCTCGCCGCCGCGTACGGCATAAAATAAACGTAGAAGCGGATGCTGTAATAATCTCACTTCGGCAAAAGCTATACAAGATTCCTGGCCGAGATGTGTTTCGCGTCCGAGTACGCGCCGCCTCGTGCCCCGTTTCGTCTAATCCCATAAAACACGAAATCCTTTTGATCTCGCAATGACGTTTCGTTACAAGAGCCATTTTAATGCGACTCTCGCGAAACGAGATTAGACCTTATCTCGTAGACGATCTTCAACTTACGTTTGAAAATACACTACGACTGTCGTGCTTTGTTCTTTACGAATTAACAACATTAACGATTAAACAACAACAGAGAGCGTTAAAGCAATTCCGCGGTTCCGTTTTCATACTACGTCTTACTTTACGTTGTCTGTTTTTTTTTTTTTTTTTAATGCTTTTAGACAGCAGATTTTTACTCGAAGTCTTAATGGAGAACAAAGCGAATGACACGTTAACGCAAAAATATCGAGATTTAATTACCACGCGATGGTGATTTTTACGCGACAGCAGAAATTTATCGATTTTCGGGGTCACAGGCCGTATCTTTGAATTACGTTGTTCGATCTCCGTCTCGAGTTCAATCCGACATCGTAATTCTTTTTTTCAAGCAAGTTCCGCGTTTCACCTGGAGATTCTTATATGGCACACAGTCGTAAATCAAGGGGCGGAATTCTCGAAAATTTCATCGAGTCTTCTCTCGACCGTGTCTTCTCTTTACAAGTTTCCTTATTTCGTAGCCGGTATTCTTACATACACGCGCGAGTGTATGTAGGTATCTCTCTTTCGCATCGACAAATATCGCGGCGTAATCCGCGGTGAGATGCAGGAAAGCTTTCGAGCATCGGCTTTCCGTTGCTCAACGGAGCAACAATTACGGGATAGGTGGGCAGAAATTGCCGGTCCGATAAATCGTACCGATCGTTCGAAGCGTTACGCGACGCCAGCGCAGAACTGCCGGGCGTTGTTACCGTTGGTCCTTATCGTCGCGATAATTTTAGTGAAACACCGCGGCGAAACACAGCACCCTTTTATCTGTGATCTGAAAAATTACCCGCTAGCTGGACAGACGGGTAATCATCGGTGCATAAACCGACGGCACGCAAGAGGCACTCGACTAAGTTACATGGCGTTGCAACGTATTGTACACGTAATGCCTTTGCGCGGTACGCGCGAGATTCATTTCGCCCCCGTTACTCGTGCGGCTGATCTTGATGATAAATATCACGTAAATATCTGCACTCACGGAGCATCGCGACTTCAGCAGTTTCTTAAAACGTTCCCTGGAATTCTCGAATTAGCAAAAGTTCCTTCGAGGAGACACCTCGTTAGCGAAAACGTTTGCACAGCTGGGCCACGTTCGAAAGTCATCGCGTTGGCTTTCTTCTTTTTTCTTTCTTTTTTCTTTTTCTCCTCCTTGGGTACCCGACCGTTCGCCGGTAAATTTCGAGGTAGAGTGTCGGACGACTTCCATCCTTTCTCGTTTCGCAATCGTAGCGAAAGAGAAAGGTAAATGGGGGAAAAATGAGCAAAAAACGCGAAAGAAACGCGAAGGAACAGAGGCGAAAGGAACGTCAAGGATCGATCGTTTTGGAACGAAAATCACGCGCTCGAACCCACGCCTCTTCCCCCTTTCTATTCATTTTTTTTTCTTCCACGTGAGTCATAAGAGAACCTGTTTTAAGCTTGAGCTGTCGCGAACGAGTTTGCTTATGTAACTATAATGGAGCAATTATCGCGAGATCGGCCGATTGATCCTCTTTCCTAAGTGTTTTTTCGCCTCTTTGCTCTTCCGAACGAATCCGTTCGTTTTACCTTTCGTTCTTTTCTACTTCCGCGATTTATCTGAAACAGTATTGATCTCGAGAGTGAAGACAGGTGAAATGTTTCGATTTCTTTTCTTTCTCTGTCAGGGCAACTCGTTGCCACACGGTGCGACACGGTGATCAGAATTTACGCCGAAAGTTACGCAACTTTTTCAGGAATAGTTTTCACAAAAGATTGTTAGCAGTCACCGGGCCTCTTACATCGCCTGTAGTCAGACGGTATTCCAAATGGGCTTTGTGCATCTAGGATCTATGAGCTTGAGGTTTAGTGCAAACGTAAATCATATTAAACCCGCTTCATACTGAGGTTCGTGTTAACGGACGCGATATATCCGATCGGCCCGATTTCACAGGGTACAGCTGCTGCACCGGCTGCTGATATCTCCAGACAATGTCCTCGAAGATCGATAATGATTTACTGGGAATTTCGGGCACTTTGGAACGAATCTTAATGCTTCATTTAATATCAACAAAGGGTCGATTCGTTTCTGCTAGCAAAATGTGCTGCGTCGCAGCCTTTTACTTCAAAATTCTTCTTCTTGCGAGAAAATCAGAAAAGATTTCACATAGTGGGAAATCTTGCGACGAGCATTCGCAGTCGTTGCGATTAAAAGCAAAGCACAGGATCATGTAAGTACAGCGGCTAACAGGATCTCGCGGCTGCGCTAGAACATTTGTATTCCGGCGATATTGTTTCAGGAGTTCGGAATAAAGCCGACGATTTGTGAGGGGCCAGCTCGCTTTTAGCGTAGGAGAGGCTCGAGCCGCAGATAATTTGTCCGCGAATGGAATTAACGCCGTTAGGAGCGTTAATAACACGCGTGATTCCGAGTCGCTAATTAAAAGATTTGCGTGATAATGCAATGGAAATATGGAAAATAGTTTTCTAAATGCGATTCACGGACGCACCCGCGAGTCATTATTTTCTTCTCTAAAAGTCTTAATAAAAGAACGGGGGAGTCTTTAAAGCCGCGATTCGTTATAATCGAATGTTTCTTATCATCTCGTGCTAAGAGTAAATATTCACCATTGCTCTTTTGCCTCGGAGACTCGGTTCAAAGTTGCGTAAATTGTTTTCAAAATATTGGAATCCATGGAATTCGTCATTCTCGTTACGTTACAAGTAGACCGCGGTCAGCGCGGTCTGTTTAATAAAGGATAAAGCTACTCGGTCTGATCTCTAACGATCTCAGCATCAATGGAATGGAATTTGTCATTGTATATCGGTGCACGTTCCTCGGAGTGGCTGCGCGGTGAATGGGAAACGACTTTCTACTAATTACTTCCACAGATTGAACTTACATTGACGTCACGTGATTACAGACTTATACCCTATCCGGTAGAGCTACCGCTGATCTGATCGGCTGAACTTGACGTTTAGAGTCACGCAGATGTCTATATCCTGCTACTTGAAACCGAGAAATTGTTCGAAGGGGACAGTTTCCGCGAACAGCGAAAAGAATAGGTTGGAACATTTTTTCAGGTGGAATTCCATTCTTCTGGTTGAATAAGGACATTTCTTTTTTCTTTCCACGTCGGAATGTTTTATTCATTCGCGATAGAAAGTACGTTGGAGAATTTAATTTTCTTTCAATTTAACAGGTAGTTCTGTCCTTTCCTTTTGCCCTACTTTCGCCCTATCCCTTTCTCTCTTTTTCTCATTTTCACCCTTGTTCGTCCTTCAGTCCCGTTCTTTCTCGGCCCCCAATTAAAGCCCTCGCCTTCCTCCCGATTTCCCCGAAACTTTGCGGTTTTCTTAATTTTTTCCTTTCACCGATGCTCCATTTTTCGCCTCGAATTCCTTCGTTTCATTTTCCGCCGGTTGCTTCGTGCAATAAAAGGAAATTAATCAGGTACTCGGCATAATTCGGCAAGCCCGTTTGTACCCGATTACAACCGATGGAAGAATTCACACGAGTCGCTGCTGCGTCTGCTTGCCAGACGTTTTCAGATAAGAGAGAGGAGAAACGACGAAGCTTCTCTTCGAATTACTGTAATTATAAATTTAAATGAAAATTCTGATGGCTTGTTTCGTAACTCTTTAAGGGAAACGATCACGGGATTTCCTTTGGCCGTTTAATTTTGCGCAAGAGTGAAACTGAGCAAACGTCCCGCGTCCCTTTCCAAGATCGATGAGCTTTTGGCCTGGGTCAGTGACTTACGATTCGCGCGAATTCTTTCGAGATTTTTGCGCACTTTTGTACAACGAAAAGCTTTCACGTAGTGTGGAATAATACATGTGCGAAGGAGGGGGGGGCTGACACCCGTAGCGGGCGGTTTGGTCTCCTTAACCGCTGACTGATTGAAACTAACCTCCTATTTGATCAAACAGTCGTTGTCTTTGTCTCTTGCACGTTTCTAATCTCGCTTTGTCGCTCGGCCGTTTCTAGTTTTCACAGAATCCACGTCGTTCGTATTTTCGTGTCCCGACTTGTAGATTGAATTTCGCGAGTAAAAATCGATTACTCCCGAGGTTTGATCTCCAAAATAACGTTTAAATCCATTCCTACGATTATCGTGGCCTTTCGTTTTACAGTTTAATCCTTCTAACTGATTTCAATACGCTTCATAAAGTTCACGCCGAACCAATGAAACGTTTTGTTTTTGCGATTGATGTCTATAAATCTTGATACCGCGATCGTAATTCTATTACTCACAGCAACAAGCGTTTAATTTGAATCGCTTTACTTCTGCTAACACACTTACCACTGTTTCGTCACACTCTGGCAAATGAAAGTCTTTGTTGTATTATTCACGAGCCGAATCGAAACCGAATCGGGTAATATTCCTTTGCGTTAATGTTTCCTTTTTTATATCTGATCCTTGACGTGTGCTTGATTTCGTTAGTTTCAACTGTTGCTTGCCTGTGCCAATTAAATTTCGTTACGACGAAACAGCTTTTCCCATCCGTCGAATTGGAAATTTTGGTTCGAGCGTGTTGAAAGTATGTTGAATCTTTAATTTACCCGTACGACGAATAGTTGAACGGAGAACGAATAGTACAGGGATGAAAACGTCGTGGTAATGGAGAATTTAAGCTGGCTATAGCTCGACGAAACACGTGCCCTTGTCTAGACGAATTCCCCAAGCTCCTAGACTCTCGATCGTAACGCTAGGATGGGCGAAGATATGCGAGCATTCCTCCATACTCCAAGTCGTTATGGATCCCACAGCCGATAGATACGATATCGCATTTGCGTGTATTTCATTTGCGCAAATTTTCCACTGGAAGAGAGAAAACCATTTGCTTCCGATCCAATATTTTATTTTAATAATCTACGTTGCGATGACAAATATTTTCATAAACACTTTACTCAGAAAAGAAGATTTTAAAATAATATTTCCAACGAAACGTAGATTA